>JAQFYQ010001813.1:0-12659 GCA_034694885.1 Buchholzia appendiculata | reverse complement strand
CATATAGTTTCTATGGATTTTATCCAATGATAGTATCCATCACTCAATGACTTTTTGTGGTAGTATCTGGGTGTAGAACTTTGCAAAGCCACTGGTAGAGCAAATGTCAGCAATCGGGATGCCTGTTTGATTTCAAAATGCCGTTTTAAAAGATCTAGGACTTGTCACGCGAGAATGCATTGCATCCCAGCAAAACTACGCCGTCAATGAGCTGCTTGGAGGAAAAAGTCAGTCGAGGTTCACAAACAAGGAAACCCAAGGAATAGGTTAGTTAGTTTGTCTTGGTTTTGATGTTGAAATTGATTTGACTCAAACGCAGGCAGGTTCTACTGGAAGAAATATAAAAGAAGAACACTATTTGTTGTTATCGATCCCTATTCGCAGTTATGTTGAACTTGCTGTTCCTGCATCAGGAAAGTCTGAAGGCATTTCAACAGAGCTGTTGTCTGTTGTTAGAGGTAGTAGGTCTGAAGAAACATTGTGAGCACTCGTATGTGATAGAACATCTGTCAACACCCGTGTAAAGAATGGAGTACATGGAATTCGAAAGATCTATTGAACTTCATCTCAGACGACCTCTTCAGTTGTTAATTTGTTTTATATATGAAAACGAGTTGCCTTTGAGGAAGGTAATGGAAGTCGTTGATAGCAAGAACACTGGTCCAACAACTTCTGAAGGACAGATAGCATCTGCTGTATACTGGAATTTGATCCACAACATAAGCCGATAATTGAATTTACTCCGTTTTCAGGTTGTGTTATTGAAGTTGAAGATGCTGTGATGAATGATCTAAGTAGTTGCAATTGCTTAAAATGTGTCTGCTGATTCAACGTGGTTACAATGATACTAATAATGACATCTACTTCTTGCAGACTGCTCAACCGGGTGCAATCAGTCATGCCAAATGGCTAACAAAGGTCAACCGATTGTTGAGACTTTATGCTTGCCAAGAATGTCCTTTCAATGATCTGCGACGTTTTGTCACATTTATACTCAATTTCTATGCACCATCATGGTTTCATGTAAAATCTCATCCATCGTTCTAAGATGGAGCCAAGAAATTCTTCTTCATGGTATTATTGTACTAGAAACTTGACATAGCTGATTAAATGGTCGTTGCTTCAGTAGTTCAAAATAACAGCTACTCGTGTCATCCTGAGAATATCTTGTTGGCAGCAATTTGAGTTGAAGATGAAAATATCAGGAAACTTGCTTCCTAGAATAGTCTACTGGCTAGAAATACTCATCAGAGTCACCACAGGGACAGAATTTGAAGCTTTGACATGAACAGTCTGGAATTGTAATAATCTTTACATCCGAGTCGTACATGAACATGGTTGACTGGGAAAATGTTGACTTTGACTCCCCTCCACTTCTGGAAAACATATCATCGGAAACTATTGCCAGCAATGTACAAGTGATTCTGCCCTACCACCCATCACATTCATAAGGCGTGGAGAGAAGTATCAAAGAAGTTTCTGTTGTCTCTGGCAAAGTTTATGGACATGACTCGCGCCACGGTGTTATCATTCACATGAAGAAATCAAGATTGGACTTGCCAACTATAGAAACTGAAGCAGATATTCTGCATTAGGGTAACATGCTTATACTGTAGTAATTGCTGATGCTGTTTTGTCTTTATTCTAATTCTAAACATTAAACTGGCTGATGTAAGATCAGCTCGAATATGACAACGTATTGCGTTTTACGGCTTGTTTTTTAAGATAAAGTTGCGAGATGATCCTAACATATTTGGGAAATTTAATTTGTCTGTATTATTTATTTACCTTATTATGGACCTTTGATTTATGTTTGTCTGGGAACTCAACTCGACATTTGTTTACTTTTTGCCCCACCCTACTGTGCATACTTCATTATTAGGTTATCAAACTACTAAACATAATAGGTGTAATATTAAACTATATTAAATTCTGATTATATATGGTTTACAGAAGAAATTATCAAATTCTCAACGGATGAAATGATTTCAACTTTGAACTGGCTAGTAATTACAATTATGTATTAATTTATTGTCTGATGTCATGGCTGTCTTGACAGCCTTGAACTTTGTGGCACTTTTTGTATTTAATTAATTCTCTTCTCCCTTTTGCTGTCCGTATCTGCCTCCACTGCTGCTTTCATTCTCTTTATCCGACGTTACTCTTTATTTACTGTCATCAGCCTTCATTAGGATAAAGGAAGTAGACTTTCTGTTGGGTCAGATCTGCCTTTTTTGTTAACTAGTAGGGTAAGTCAGTACAGTCTGTATATATTTGTCAAAAGTTGTTTCTGTAGTGTGGTGCTCATCGTTGATCATCATCAGCTTCATCACTCGTGTGTGGGGTGATTTTTTTTCTTAGAGAAAAGTAGATACTGTTTGGTTCGACAGAGGTTTCAAGCACAGGCTAATCACACCACCATGAAAGAACCAAAAAGTAGATGGTAGTGGCCAACACTTGTGCGACAGCTGTGATGAGACTACTGGTCCTTAGTTTCCTCTTAAGGAATGCAGACTGTACAGTGGCATTATTATAAATTGGTCCCTACCACATTGGGGATATAGCTAGAGCTAATAGACCACTTTGGGATAGACGATCTTCGCTTTTTATAATCTTTGTTTAAACTACGTCTGTCTTGAAGAAAGACTAAGAAAAGAACATTCAGTCTCTGATGCCCAATATTAGTGTGTGTATAATTGATGAATAAAATAATCTGTTTGCTTTTTGCATATTATCATATTTTATAGTGCTAATGATTCAGTGTGTTCAACGTTGTTTACTCTCAGGGATGTTTTTTTAGTAGGCCTAGTACCCTCCTTTGAAATATAATGAAGATTTTTTTGCTAGTGAAATATTTTTTCAGTTTTATCTTTCACTCTAATGCTTCGAATCCACACAAATGCTCTCATGTTAAAAAAATTAACCATTTTGAATGTATTTTAGGTGAAATATATATTATATGTCTTATGTTGTATTTGTGCAATATATTACTTTACTCTGTCAACGGAGTATGTAAGTCTTGAAACTTTGTGTGTTCTAGCACAAGTTTGTTACTGCGTTTACTCACCAGTTATTATGGCTCATTATGAGCTCATTATACTGCTGTGACATGTAGCAGCTGTTTTATGGCAGCACTGTTGATTAGCAACAGTAATTATGCACTTTACAACAAGTTCACCCTTCCTCTGTTTACAATCAGTTCACCCCCCTCTTCTCTTTACAATCAGTTCACCCCCTCCTTTCTATCTATATTTAGTAACAACTAACAATTCTGCGCTCCCTTGTTTCACATTGATTAAATTTGCCTTGACCTCCTCATCCTTGCTTGCCTTTAGCATTTCATCTTCTGAATAGCAGTTTCTTGTTAAACATTAGTAGAACGAGACAAGGAAGCGGAACTGACTGCTGCAGTAACTGAATCCCCATGTCCTCCATTATTCAGTTTTTGTGCAGGCTTTCAGCTATACTGTATTATACCTTGTAGGTATAAATTACATAATTCTCTGCTTATACTTGTTTCTTATTTCAAGCGTTGCCTTCTCTCTCATCATTGTGCTCTCATCATTTTCACATTGTTTACATGTATAATGTTATATGTATAATGTTATATGTATAATGTTATATGTATGATGTTATATAATGTTATATGTATAATGTTATATAATGTTATATGTATAATGTTATATGGTCTACTTGATTTATGCTCTTGACTATAGCTTTGTTACAGTATAATGTGTGACCCATGTCACTGCTCTTAACTCAACATATATTTTGCCATTAGTAAAGAAAGTGTAGTAAAGTATTTAATGTTTGTTAGCTGGTATAAAATCTGCAGTGGGTTTCTTGTGCTGAGTGTATATTAATGCCATATAATCTGTAACTTATTACATATTGTCTATAAATTACTGAACATTGCTCGATTCATACTGTTATTCCAATGATCTAGTATAAGGAATTAAGGATGTATTTGCAACTGAATGTGTGGTGTAATGTACATTGTGTAGTGTTGTTGAGGTATGCTTCACATCCTAGTATGTTTCTGATATTTCTTTCAGCAGGCTGGTAATTCAGTTCGTTTTACCGCTTTGCACAGGCCGCTATACTATCTTCTGTTAGATATGTTTTGTATTAAAATTGTTGTTCAGAAACTCTAATTGAGATGTAGTAAAGTAGGTACGTGCCTGTACATAAGACTTGAATTTTACATATAACATCTAGAATACTTTTTTGTGTATATTATTCTGTTCGCGACAGGATTTAATTATGTTTGATTTATGTCTAGTGTATGCTGTTCGTTGATGCTTTGCTTTATTGTTGACTGAAACGAGCTAGAGCTTTCTGCAGCCTTCTTACTGTGAGAAATGTGAATAGATGAGGAAATGTACACACCGAAATTCAAGTCTAGAGTAATAAGGAATTTTTTTGCGAGATAAAGGAAAGGAAGTAATATGTCCAACAGGTGTGAGTTTTTGTGTTGAAGTACGTGTGTGACATTTAGTACATAGCCACGATTGCTCCTTACTTGTAACTTTTCAATTAATTACACTTATTATTCATCTTCATCATCGTCATCATCAGCATCATCGTCAACAATTTATATCAGTTTTATTTTTGTGTATGATTATTAGCATTATTATTATTAGTATTAGTAGTACTGTAAGATGTCACAAATATTTATCGGCCTTGTTATTGTATAACAACAGCTGTGTAGTGCTTTCCTTTACGATACTTCTGAAATAAAGCTGTTGCTGCAGCTTATTGATTGAAGCCTGTTGTTGTTTATTGCTGAACTAGTGTATTGATGAGTCTCAGTTGACTAGTGTCGTTTTTTCATGCCCCAGATTTGCAGCAGCTGTATTACGGAACTAAGGCAATTCTTACCATGTTTACAAATTACTGTTTGTTGCTTGTTTTATTTACTGTTTGCTTTTTATTACCATTCAAATCATTTTAGCATATTTTTGCTCTCTCGGATTGGTGTAGCAGACTTGGACACACGAAATCCGGAATCCACCCATTTATTAAATATTACACTAGACGTAAAACTAAAATTATTATCTGAAAACTAAATTTGAACTAGTGTCATTTTGCTGTAAAAAAAACTGTGCATTATGTATTAAAGTATATTATTATTTGCTTATAATTCTTGAAGACTGTAACAAGATTTATTAGTAGAATGCCTGCATACTCTTTATCGCATACTTGTGCAATTAGCTTCGAAATTGTAGCGTGTGATTTGTAAGTTTATTTTAAAAGCTGTTCTTTATCATGATTATGCCATCTGGTGAGTGACTGATTTAAAGCTATTTTGTGACGTTGCTAAGCGTATTGCTTATCAGAAGCTGCGATTAATGCTAAATACCTGTAATGTTTTTATAAACGACTTTAGATAGTGGATTGCCTAACTTGCCTGCTATTTGCTCGGCTGATGACTGTTTTCTGATTGGATGACTGTTACTGCTAGATATGCATTTGATGAATAATTAATTGCGTCTGATAAAAGAATCCAATTGGTTGTGATTTATTACTAAACCTTCTGAACTCCATGGCTGTCTGTGTGCTTGAGTGTATGCCTGAAAGTAAGCCTGCCTGTGTGCTTGAGTCTATGCCTGCCTGTTTGTCTGCTACTGTTTATTTTTTCATGGCCAACAGGAGAGGCAGCTAGATTCCTGGTGCTAGGATCAGTAAAGTAACCTTGGTGTGTTGAAGACATCTATCGTTACGGCTTAATCGTTGAATGAAAAGTTCTGCTTCAAGCCATTCAGACTCCCCTAGCTCAATCCGCGATCAGTGCTGTAAAGTAAACTCTGTCTGTTTTAATTATTCCTGGCTTTCGGATGCTTGGAGACTTCGAGGTCTAGTCAGAATTGTGTAACCATTGGGTTTGAATAGACGTTTTGTATTCGTTTCTAAAATCTGGTATTTGTCTACCATTTCTTCATATATGATTTATACATTGTAAGGGCTCTAGTGCGGATATGTATAGTCTATGTACATTGTACATGGAGTATAGTCAATACGCAGTATGTGTACACTTGGTTTCGTCTGTTCTATGTATATATATATATTCATGCATGTAAAACATTAGCCGCGGGAAGAGAAGAGTGATAGGCTAAATATTTGAGAAACGTGGGTTTGGAGTAGAAAGAAAAGTGTAATCTGGGTGGATGAGAAAACATAAATTTATTACACAGGTGCTGCAAAGCTGAAGATGAGCTAGTGTTTAGCTCTGTTTGGGGGTGGAGTGAGGGTTCTTTGTGTAGAAGTGGGAGAATAGTATCGGCAGCAATAGTGAAGAGGAAGAAAAACTGAATGGGTCATGTGATGAAGGGATATACGTAGACTGTTGAACTTGTGATGGAAGAAGGATGATAGGCAAGAGAACGAGAGGATGACCGAGAATCAGAATTATTGATGATTTTCAAGAGGCATATGTGTAATTGAAGAAAATTGATCAATATCTGGGAGTGTGTAAGTGGATGCCAAGGACGTGCCGGAAGGCAGAGAACTAAAGGTGATGAATCTGTTTATAGTATAGTCTACGTGTGTGTGTATGTGTGCGTAAGTCGAATTGTTATTAATTGCAATAATCATGTTTCGACCAGTGGTGATCAATAATTCTCCATCTATAATACAAAAGAGTGAATACTAGTCTATTGTTTGTATGGAGTTTATCTGGTTTCTTTACCGAGCAGTGAGCGCCAGTAGACGCTTGCTGTTTCACATCGACCAGTATTATCAAACATCCTTGAAATAGTAAAATTCAACTTCAATATGATATTGAAAGAGATTTAAATTTTTAAGATGAATGTAGTGTTTATGAGAAGTTTATATGTTGCCAGCGGAAGTGTAATGATAACTAATGCTGTTTGTATTTATTGTAGGATTATATGAAGACCAGAGTGGGAAGGATATGCTACTAGAAGAGCGTTAATCGGTTTACGGCAAGGCAAGCATGCAAGGAGTAATGTAGGGACGATGATGGACTATTTTCAAGACAGAGAGATAGAGATGAGAGATAATAACAGTAGTCATGTTTCAGATGTTCACTACTCACTAGTAACTGTTTCTAGTTGTGGCAAGGTAGAACGCTAATGTGTGCCTTGCAAAAGGCCACGTGCTTGAATCAATCAAACTGGATCAATCTACTGGGATAAATCCTGATTTTTTGTACTGAATTTTTTTACCGATACGAATCAAGACTTGTGCTCTGAGAATCTTGAGGTGAGGTGTTGGCATCTTCCTGTCAGGTGTTGGTGGGTGGCGGATTTAGGTACTGATTTATTGACTGATCTAGCGACTGATCTAACGACTGATCTAGCGCCCAACAACTACCATGTCATCGGCACGCTATATGCCAGATAAAGAGTTGGTTGCGTTCTTCTTCCAAGAAGTGCGAGATATTCAGCATTCTCGTGATCCAGACGAGCCAGAGGATGACGAAGTTGATGATCACAGAGAAGGTACATTTTGCAAGTTACTAACTGTTGCATCAATTTCTCATTAGTTAAATATTATTATTATTCGATTTAAGTAACAACACATTGAAATTAACTGCATTGAGATTTCTAACCATGGATGTTATATACTGTACAATAAGTTTACTGCAATATTTGCTACAAATGTATTACAACGAATGCGTAGCCCTGTTAATTTAATGACGGTAACCATTGCAGTCGTTATCCTATAGTTAAGGACAAGAATCTGCTGTCCAGCTTGGAAATTGATAAGATTCAACGTCGTGAGCTTCCACCAGTATATAGTTCCATGATCACATAGCCTGTTCAACATAAGCCTCCATTTCTTAACTGTTTCTCAACATTGGCTGTGGTTTGCACAGAAGCGATTAAGTGTGCAGCATGGTTTGGTCTGACGGTCAAATTCTGACATCTGGGTTGCAGGGCTGCAGCTGGGTTGCAGGGCTGCAGCTTGGTTGCAGGGCTGCAGCTGGGTTGTAGGGTTGCAGCTGAGATTTTGTGGTGATGGAATGCTGCATCGACTGGGCTGTTATGTATGTTCATTGTACTGTAGATCTGAGTTGTTATTAGTATTATCATTAAATAAATAAATAGATGTTCAGTTCATAATTGTTCTGTAGGGTAAGATTGGAGTTAACCTCACATTTGATTAATATGGAATACAATTGAAGTTCTAACAGTCACGCATGAGTACATGGAGTTATACCTTTACAACTTGCAATTGTAATTTAGGCTACAAATGTAACTACAGTGCATTTTTGGTTATTGTGTTAGACTTATTTAGAAACTTAACTTCTGCAGGTAACCGTAACTGCTTGATGTTATGATTACATGAATTAACAAAGCATGCACTGGAACACTGTCAATGTATATTATTACTGCAACCTACTTTTATTTTAGTCTGTACTACTCTGTAGTGTGGCTCAGCATAAACTACATCTCTTTCATCGTGGGGGGGGGGGGTAGGAGAGCATTTCGAGGCACAACTGGTTAAATTGACTGGTTCTAGACTATAGCTATTTTGACTATGTGTAACAGTGAGTCTCTGTGTTACAACAATCCTATAAATAACAGCCGAGGCTAATCACCATGTAATTAACAGAGGGACAAGTGACTTGTAGGTATTTCTAACATAAATTTAGGCTCTATATTACACAGTGTGCTACTACTGTACCTATTGTTTCTAATAAACTCTAATTAAAGTTCTGCATCTATTCTGTAGCTCTAGTTTCTAGGAGTGAGTGTCAACACGGTACAAATACTTCAGTCTTTGTTGCTGTCTTATTTCACCAGATCTTTTTCCAGTCCGGATCCTAACTCTCAACACTCAAGCTCTCAACACTTAGATCTAATAATAATCGCTAGCTGTTGACCAACTTCATGAGTGATCCATCAGTGAACTGCATGCATTGTAGTGATTCGGTGCCCTGTTTGCACCGGACACGATCCGACAATGATCCAGAAATATGATTCCATATTTGTTGCATCAACAACCTCTCGTTGAGTTGCGCAGTGAATTCATTTGAAGACAAGTGTATTGTAGCATTCACAGTTCAACTGTATTTGCGTCGCCCAAGCTGAGCAGTGCTACTCTAAAGTATGGTACTGCAGTGCTGTACTGTAGTACTGTACTGTAGTACTGTACTGCACTATAGTACAATGCAGTACTTCAGTACAGTACAGTGCTAAAGCATTGTACTGGAATTGTTGCTCATTCTTCTGGTTGTACTATATTCTACTGAACTGTTGTTACTGTGCACTGTTCATTGGTGCTGTACTGTTGTTACTGTACACTGTTCATTGGTACTCTACTGTTGTTGCTGTTCACTGTTCATTGGTACTGTACTGTTTACTGTACACTGTTCATTGGTACTGTACTGTTGTTACAGTGCACTGTTCATTGGTACTGAACTATTTTTGTCATTGCACAATGCACACTATTACTGTCATTGATGAATTTTTACAAAAGTAGGTTTAATTTAATTGATTGTGTGTTAATCTGTGCTCTTGAATGTTTAATTTGTCTTAGTATTCAGTAGTATTTTTGTCTTTGCTTTGCAGAAGGAGAGAAAGAAGAAGATTTTCTGCAAGAAGTTGGACTTGGGGATGTCGTTAAAAAACTTAAAAGTCAGTTACTAATTGTTGTATGTTTATTTAGTTAGCTTCGAAGTATTTTTTATTATTGTTCTGTTGAACTATATCACCAGTGAGGATAAGAATAATTTAAATTTATTAGTTTAATCAGTAGATTATGGATTAACTTAATCACTACTTCTAAGTAAAACATTTTGAAGAGAGCGTTACTTATTTCTACACTAAAAACCGTCTTAACTCTACTGTAATAGTGATCATAACTACTGTGAATTGTAATTTGTGATGTTGGTCTTGTTGTAAACAATCGCATTCCAATCATTATATATCTTGTGATGTTGAAAACATTCTCTCAAACTATACTATATTTACAGGAAAATCTGTGAATTAAATCAACTTTGGGATTAATTGACTTTCTTAATAATGCAGGTGATAAGTGTGATTATTTCTGTGTAATAGAATTAACAGGATTTATGTGCATGATGCACGATGAAGTAATGATGTGGCATAGTTCATACTGTGCACAATAATTACTGCCCAGTTGCGAATATATCGAAAATATATGGAAACAGATGACTAAGGGCAGTAGAAGCGGACTTATGAGTTCAAACCCCCAAAACAATTTTTTTATTTTAAATTAGTGCATTTTCCTGTCATTTTCACTTCACACTCCACTCGTACGAAAACAATTTTGTGTTCACATTTTCACCAGCCCCTCACTCTCTCCCAAATTAAAATTCTGAGTGGAATTCTGAAATAGCTTTTAATCTGATTTATGATTATGAGATATTTCATCCAAATTGTTTTCGTATTGGCCTTTTAAACTTTGAAATTAAACGTATTATTACTGTGCAATATTTTACAACTATGCTTATACTTCGGATTGTCTTTGTTGTTCGAATAGCTGGGGAGGGAATTGATGAAGCTGCTCTAGCGGAGGTCGAGGCGACCTTGACTCCCAAGCAGGCAGCAACGGTCAAGCGCTACGTGTCCACTTACGAGACGACCCTGAGACGAAAGACAAAGCCTGTGCGGCCGGACGTCAGAAATGTCTTCCCGGTATGACTGTTGATCTGTGGCACCTTTACGCTGCTGGAGCGGGGGTTATTAATAACTCAATGACCTCAACTTTGGACAGATGTCTATATTGATAAAATCGATGAGAAGACTCGCGACAGCTCCCAGTAAGACTCGCGACAGCTCTCAGTCTGGTGTACTGCCAAACACTGCTTGGTATACTGTTGGCACTCTTCAATCCATTCCAAACCAATTAATGAAGACGTTATGCACGGAAGTTCGAGTGTCTGAAAAATACTGATTTTATACACTGCAAGCTGGTACAAATTTCAGAATCTGATCATTAATCAGTTAATTAATTCATAATTTTTCGATTAGTCTGTTGTTTCATTAATTGAATAAGCAAATTATCGATGCACTGACCGGTTGACTTTACTCTTCTCGAATGTTAGTAAGTTATTCTAATGCATTGACAGCTTGGTATCCATTGTTTGTATACGTGTCTATGTGTTCATTGTTGTCAGTGTGACGAAATAGATGGAGGCAGCGGTTCTTCCAATGCTTTCAACACCAAGTACGCAACATTACCTAGTTCTCTCAACAAGGGCAAGGGCGGCAACGACAGGAAGCAATGTTCCGGCGAAGTGCGAGACCCGACCCTGTTACACGACGTTAGTGCAGACAAGAAGTCCAAGGTTTGGAATTTTGTCCTGATTTATTTGCATTGTAGAAACTAGATAAAAACTGTTAATGTAGTTCTTTCCAATATGTTATCATCGGTACTGTGATTGTAAATTTCAGGTGTGACTGATATTTCTTTGCAGATAATTTATAACTAGTTTGTAATTATGCAGGTATTCTATTAATCATAATGTTGATATTGCATAAATTTATTACAACGATTTTGATGATGAGAATGCATTTGCATTATATGTGTTTAATTTCCATGGCTGTATTTGTGTTGTAACAATGATGGCTATTAAAATGATATATGCCATCATTACCGTCATCCTGGTCATTATTCGTCAAGGAAATGTTTACAGCCGGATGCCCTTCCTGACGCCTCTCTGGTCATCTTGTAGAGCACATGCAGGAACATGGCTGTTGGGTCTGTTGTTAAGTCTGGCAGCAATAATTCATGTAGGCCTACCACAGATTTAGCTGTTGTATTTCACAATAACAGTAATGATTGAATATCACCATCATCTTGTATCTTCCTGAGTGATGATATTTTCAACAATTAGTTAGGACCTGGGCCAATTAAGGTGATTGAACTTTACTTAAGTGTTTCCTTTAGTAGTTAGGAGGAAATTGTGGACAATGGTTGATGACGTTTAAATGAATTGATATTTAAATATTGATGTGTTGTGATACATATATTGAAATTTTAAGGATTTGTGACCGATGTAATGTAAGAACCTTTTATTAGTAGAATCGATTGCATCCAATGTACATTGTACAATTCCTTCGTATTTATAGAACGAAATGCTTTGGTATTGTCCAACCCACATTATGTAGACTACAGTGCGTATTGTTCAGAGTGCCTGTCTGGATGATAAAGATGATTGGTATAACTATTGCTGTAATTGAATCTATGTTTGTTTTCAGGCCTGTTATTAAAGCCTGCTTATTGAAACGTATGCTAACTGTAAGACTAAGTTGTGAATGAAGGACGTGCTGATCACTGTTACACTGTGGTCTGGTAACTACAACTACATTACTACACCATTTGACTGATTTTCCAACTTTAACTTTGTATTATTTTTTAGATGAAGAATTCTCGGTCTCGTCTATTTATTTTACAACATTCAGTGTATCGAGACATGCCTGTTTGTTCTTAGTCTTAGTTTCATTATTGTCTGCTTTGATGCTGTTTTTCTGTAGAATCGACTGCCATCTCCCTCAAAGAAGCCATCAACATCGAAGAGTCCGGTTCCAACGCCATCGAAAAGTCCTGTCCCATCGCCGTCTAAAAGTCCTCTTCCGTCGCCTTCCGAAAGTCCTCTTCCGTCACCTTCCAAAAGTCCACTTCCATCACCGTCGAAAACTCCACGGTCGTCGGCGTTGATATCT
>JAQFYQ010001812.1:0-12665 GCA_034694885.1 Buchholzia appendiculata | reverse complement strand
TTAACTATACTGTTAAGCGCAAGGATGTGGACATAGAGGCTTTGGCCTGCGTCTATCAAAACCCCTTTAAGTTAAGTAAGTTCAAATGGAAATCCAGCGTATCAAAAGTTTTCACATCATCACACTTCAATTCAAGATTTTCATCTTAATTGCATACATTTCTCATCAACATATTTAGTAAATAGCATTTTACGCAATAAAGAGAATGTATTTAGCTACGGCGCGCCTCGAAATGTCAGTGACGGCAGCCAATGCACGCATGGCGTATATAGAAGAAAATACGCACATACTGTTTGCAGATCTACACACATTAGTGACAGATTTGAATCACAAACATCATTATTTACACATATTTAAATACAGGTCATTATTACATAGCATTTTACTACTCGATACTTGTATTATCGCTCAGTACAAACCTTTCTATGGTTTTCTCATTTACTGATAGAATGTAGTCAACGTCGTCCTTCTTCCGTAAATTTTCATCACCTTCCCCAGCAACGGAAGCCTTTAACTTCTTCGCTTCATTTGTTCGTGAAAATCCGAAAGAGATTCCAACTTTTTTATCTTCAAATGCCGACATTTTATTTAGAATAATAATAATAATAAAACGTAAACAAAACGTAAATTGTAAACAAACACGATTTGTCTTTTCTTGTTATTTATCGCGTTATGCAGTTTCAGAGAGTCTGCCTGAAAGTTACCACCATTGTACCTGAAGCAAGTTCAAGTCCAAAGCCGTCTACGACATAATTACTATGCGATCTACTGCCTATCGTTTAGTAGATGACAGGAAACAATATCCGATAGTATTTTAAAAAATCTCATTAGATCTTACTTAATTGTGAAACGAGTCTGAGAGTACGACGAGTGCGGAATCGGTTAAATTATTTAAGAGCAAGATTGGTCAACACTACGAGTGTATGTGGAGCTTGTGTATATTCGTGGCCCGTACACCAGTCATCGTTGTTGTGGCAGGAAAAGTCCTCTCTTCCTCCTAGCAGCAGCTGCAAGTTTACCTAAAAGTTAACTTCTTGTCATGCTTCTTGTCACATTCTATTGCACTTTCAATATTATTTTATTAATAATTAGTATTTGTTGTGTTCGAATGCAATTTAAAGTGTACAAATTTCGAGCAAACATCCCATTTTATTATTAACTTTGATAAGATTGTACATTATACTTATGGGAAACATGAAAATTGTAATCAAGATATTGGGTCACGGTCTATAAGTTTCATTATCCTGTTGACCTAAATCATAGTAGACTTAATTTCCATATTATGGTAGACTGAGTATAATAGAAATGCTCTTTATGAATTCATTTTGACCAACATCGATTAATTTTTATCTGTTCACCCTAGGTAGCCTACATAAGGCAGAAGTTGCATGACATTTTTCTTCAGACAATTCCAAGCTACTATATCCCCTTGGACTACTTGCCCACAGTAAGCCTCTGTTTGCGTATTAATTAATCATGCAATAATTTTTAATTCACATGCAAAAGTGTGTAGACCAATTTCTTCAGTGATCGACAAACTAAAGGACTTGACAGTAAAATAATCTGACAGTTATAGTTAAATTGGACCGAAATGCCATTTCGTGACCTACAAAAAAATATGCATCGTATTTCAGCATTGCATTCAGCATATTTTGGACCCAGAAGCAAATTATTTGAAAGTTCCAGGCCCGAAATTTAAAAAATGGGCACGGAATTAATTGTGCATTACCCTTTAAAAATTTGCACATCATTCACTGGCTAACCACACAATTAAGTCAACAAATTTGAACCGTTATTATCCGCCAAGAGCCATGTTTCACGGCAGTATCAATGAAGATCGTTGTTCTCTCGGTATTAATTTGAGCTTGATTATAATAATTAGTTCCTATAATTATATGGTGTCTCTGCCTTCAATGTCATATCTAAGCCTCTCACTTCAGTTTTACTCTAGTTATCTTTTGTGACTGTCGTTCTCTTCTGTAATAAAGAAAAAGAAATATTGAATACACTATATCACATGCAATTTAAATGATATTCTGTATTTGGTGCTGCTACATTGACTTTGTATCAACAAAGCAATGTGCAGTTGCAAAAACCGAATTTTACGACTTTCTTGACGCACTAAAATGCCTAGCGGAGTGCAGCATAACATAGCTATCTCTAATCTGACTGCATTTTTTTTACAAAATAGTAAATGATTATATCCTTCAAAAATATTTTGTGCAAAATATCAAAACTGTAATAAAACAATAAATCGGTCAAATACACTTCAAAAATGTAATACCACATAATATATACAATGCCATATACAATGTGAGAGAACAACACAATCACACTTCGCCTGCAAAGTCTACACTTAGAAAAAAAACTCTGATTTCAACCTGTGCAAATCACAACAATTGAAGACCCACACAGTGAAACCTACAACGCATGCAGCTCTAGTGGATCTCAACCTACTACTCGCACGTACAAGTATCTCACATAGTCCCAGTAGATCACAATATGAAAAATCAAACATAAAACTTTACAAAAAGAACGTGAGCCACTTTTACCACACAGGCAAGCGTGGCGCAAGCAGTCCCAGAGCTAGACAGAATAATGTTCCAGCTAATCACACGAAACAGTCGATTCACCCACAACATATCAATGCAGAAGCATGGCATAACTGATGGAGTTGATAATTAATGTACCCTCAAGAACTTAAAATTGAAATTTAGCCTTACACACCTGCAAAACAAACATCCAAAATTAATCAATGTCAGATAAAGCTCAAAACAAGACTTTGCTCACAATTTTATTCTTCTCACTCAGATATTAGAACAAATTAGTAATAGCTAACATGAACTGAATTAATGCCGTAAATAGCTGTTTGACCACTGAAAAAATCAAAACAAACGAGGCAATCAATTTACTGGCCATTCAACATTATTACTTTACTGACGGTCACCAATTATAATTATCGGTGCTAGTTCTTTCATCAATTGTTTACACTTTGTGTCTTGACCATTGGCATTCAGCTGCTTGCTAGTTCCTCAAACAAGTAACATAATATAACTGATCATGTGCATTCATATTGTATACATCAGATTAAAAAATAAATATATTCAAAATGTTCACGCAATTCAGTTCAAAAGTGCTGAGATGTTAATCATGCACATATTCATGTGAGTCACGGTGAAGAGAGGTCACGACATAAAACACAACAAGTCGTGGTTTGACATCTAGAAGACAAGAATGCTGTCTGATCAAGATATCGTCAGCAATCCAACAAGCGATAGAATTAAGAACGATCCTGTGGAGCAGGGCAAGGGGATAAAATGTAAAGAATGTTAATGAACGAGGGGATACTATAATGGGGATACCGAGATTTTTCCAAAAAATTTCTCTAACAAAAGGGGATTTTTGGAGAGAGATAGAGAATCCCCAACCCCCTGATGCCAAAAAAAACACCACACGAGCAGGGGATGGATCATGAGCAGTGATGGAAATCTATCTCATAGTGATTAAAACGTTAGGGGTGAACCTTGCTGGAAAAATTTCTACTGGTAATTCGAATACTGTACTAAAATCAGTAGCTTTATGGGCAGCGAGTCAAATGAAGCTGCATTGGGTATCTAGATTGTCCTCGTTATCTAGACTGGAGCTAGGAAGAGAACAAAAAACCTGTGCAACATCATTAGCAAGCAACAATAACTGATGATGATGATTCAGGTCCTTAATTGTTAGCCAAATCACGATAAAAGAAGTACAAAGAGCTCAACATCACACTCAAAATGGGCTTCATGAAACAAAGAAGCCCCACCTCCGGTATAAGTATAAACTGGTAAAGACTTTGAGCTACATAACTCTAAGTGAGTTACATTATCTTACAGTCTGTTTTAGGTCCAGCAGACTGAGCTCATCATAATACCAACCTTTCTGGGTTATTAGTGTATTCAGCTGATGAAATATTTACACACGTCTTGAAGGTACTAGAATTCAAACATAAAACACTATTTCATACAGAATATTTACAACTTTTCAACTCATCTGCGCAGTCCAAAAGTCCAAAAAACGCAATTACAATCAACATGATGATGTCACACAGTGAATAAAGCATCTTAACAATATCCCACAAAGTTTACCAAATACCATCAATGAAATCGAATTTGTTCTATCAGATAAAAGTTCAAATAATGTGCCTCATTAATATCAATTAACGGCTTAGTTTAATTATGAATTAACCTTGCTTTCTTCTTTTCTTTCAACGAAGTTCAAATGTATATTTAACTTTCTTCGGTCATCCTCCACATTTGCGTTGCTCTTGGTCACTACCAGCATTTGAAGGAACTCGGTCCAGCACACAGCCAGCTAACATTTTTTGGCAAGAAAACCTGGAAACCTTAGAAATAATTGGCTAAGATCACATAAGTTGGAAATCTGTTTTGTAAGATTGTACTGTGTTGGGAATCTAATTTGCATACAAGGAACTATTTGAGAACAATTAAAACAAATTCATGCAAGCTAGTATTAACCATTACATATAAAAAGTAATATAGTAAAATTAAATCAATATTTAATTCATTAATTTTTTTCTCAAGAGTCGACATGTGACGATGCTGATTAAAATTCATAGTTTAGCTAAATTGCAAAAATCCTAGTTTAAACACTTTTAGAAACGGTATGAATATAACCAGTACTAAGACGTTGTTAATTATGTTCATCGCTGATGTCTATACTCATTTCATTGCACATCAACTGAAACCGAGAAATAAAAACCGATTATTAAGCAAACACAATCTGGAAGAACAGCTAATGAACAAAATACAACAAAATTACTCAAACTTTCAGCCGTCTTACACTCGGCTAAAAGAAACAACCATGGTGCATTCGTGCCCGACTGAAGACTAGCTCAGCCAAAAGGGTTACAACATGTATCACAGTAAATAATAAATACATTTGCTTCGCGGAAAGAAGATAACCACGTTCATCATCTCAATACGGGATGATCGATCAACCTGGAAATATGTTGTGCTACAAACATTCGTATTTGCACAATACAACGACTTGTTTGTCAACTTATTGCCAAAAACATTTCAATCTACACCTAAATCCTGTACACAGATGCACAACCATTAGTCCATCCTTACTTGTCACACTTAAAAACAGAGATGATTTGATTTCACCAAGTTATTACTAATTCACTAAAGCAGGGTAAATGTTTTCACTTAAAAGTATTTGGTGAAAGTGATGGAGAAATACCTGGATTAAAAAGAAGATATAAAAAGAAATTTCCAAAAGTTCAGGACCGAAAACTGTGAAGAGGTCGCTCAATTACCCATCTAATCCCTGTCAACACAGCACAGTGCAAACCATGACTATGATTGATTTTTCTTTAAAGAAAGCAAATGTTAATCAACATTTTTGTCAACAAATGATGTCATCAGCACAAATGTGTTTTCCTTCTTTCCATCCATCTCAACATAACCGATATATACAGCTTGTTAATACGAGATGTTTGACAGACGACTCGAAGCAATAAATCTGTATCATAAGCAAACACAGATATAGAAGAAAGCAAGACAGCGTTTTAATCATGTGCTAAAACTGAATTGCCGCCTCTTGAATTATTCACACAAGTATATCACCAAAAATATCACTAATAAACAAGTGATACCACAATTTGCTACTTGCACAACGCGTCACTTTGGAAGTAAAAACAACATGTCCTAATTTAATGAGTTGCTATGACAACAATCTGATTCAACTATGCACCTAGTGAGAAAGCACAGAATTCTATTCAACCAATCATGATGATCGTAACAATTAAGTCTGCTAGATAGTATTCAAAACTTTCTTTCATGTGGGTCACAAAAATTGTTTGTTTTACATTCAAAATTTCTACATCTGATGAGCAGAAAGACAAACTTTAAAACTATTCTATCATTTCCTACATTAATTTTATAACAAAAACAATAATATGTTCTAATTTCGTTTTATTAATTGCACATTTCAGATTTCTCTCAGACAAAAAAATAATTAATTCAACAGCAAGTTAAAATATTTTTCCCAGGCTAATAACATCCCTCAACAAAGCAATGGATAACCAATGTGTCAAAAAGAAAATAACACCTTTAAAGACACCTCATCCGGACAACTATACATTCACATGACAAGAAAGGTGGTAGCAATAAGAAAAGGAAATATACATGCAAAGTATCATGATGTTATTTATGCAGCCTTATCAACGCCATACGATGATGTCCAAAGTAAAAGAAGCAACATAACTTGATTAAAATAGAAAATGATTAAACAGTGTAGCAAATGTAAACATAATTAATGTACCGCCAACGATCCTATGATCATGTTTAGTACAACAACATGTGACTACAGTGTGTCACAGAAAGACATGTACAGAAATGTTGTCATCATTCACAGAATATCAGTTCACTCACTTTGCTTCAGGACAGAAATAGTTAAGCTCAGATAGATTCTACTTTCAAATTGACGTCTCCTTTTCTACTTCAGAAAACACATACACTTCCGTTGTTCATCAAATTATGGCCATCACAATTTAACCCGACACTAACGAATAAAAATTTAACACGAAACTAACTCGCTGATGAAAACAGTTTAGTCTGTATGGCTATCAGACCATTAAATGCTGAGCATGCTTACATCATGTTTTTGAACTCTAAGTAACATTAATTTAATCTGATGTCAGAGAGTACCACAACATTTAGCCCCGCACCGTCATGCAACAGAAAGGTTAAGAAACTGACCGCTTGACGTAAGCAACAGTCGTCAGAGACAACACGAGACAACTATTTAACAACAGATGATGTCACATGCGAGACAGGATGTCACCTCAACAGATGATGTCATAAGACACCTGATGCCAATGCTTCGCGATCGTTGCTAGTAATAACCGTCTCAGCTGTCACGACGTCGCCGTGCTCGTGTCGCTCTAAACTGCTCGGCTTTGAGTACTCCGGACTCACACACTTGCTCCGCGATTCAGAGTCGGAGGACACGCTACAGGCGGACCCGTACGACGAGTCTGTCTCGTTGGCGGCGGCCATCTCCAGCACGACCGTCAGACGCTCAAACAGGCCGACACGCTCGTTCGGTCTTGCCATGCCGACCTTTGACAGCGATGGCGCTAATGTCAGTTCTGCTGGGCACGCGTCAAAATTAGTGCGCGAGTCTGACGAGTCGCCGTCCAGGGGGGTCCCAGGTGCATCGCTGGCTGCGTGCACAGGCGAGGCGCTCACGGAACCACGCTCTGTGCGACTGTCATTAGCCAGAGGCACTGTTGGCACATCGTCAGCGTCAGTCTCATCTTTATCTACCTGAGGTGAAATATAGTCAAAAAATTTACTCCTGTCGTTCGCACAAAACACTTCCAATTGTGGAGGACTGTCCGCTTCGTCTACAGTTTTCTTCTCTAAAGAGTCCCCGCTCGCATCCTGAGACAAAAGCTTAGAGTCAGAGAGTTGTCGAGTAAGCAACTCCTGCTGTGTTCCTTCAGTCGACCGATCGTTATTGCACAGTTTTTCGTCGGACTTTAGGAGCAGCGGTGGCCCAATGGTCGCATCAGTCACGCCGTCTCTCTGAAACACACTGTCATCAACGCGCGAGTCATCGTCGTCCGACTTGAAGAGCAACGGCGGACTCACTCTCACTTCTTCGCCGCTAACCGAGTCCCGAGAGAGATCGCAATAATCCTCGTAATTTTCAGCGTCCGACTTCCTCAGCAACGGAGGCTTGACTTCCAGTGCATCCACGCGAGTTTCCTCCGATCGAGTCGCCTCTACGTCGTCCGACTCAGACGTGGCTGACATGGAGTCGTCGTCGACGGGTGACGGACATCGCGACAGCACAGGCGGCGTGTCTCTCTGAGGCTGGTCGGCGATCAGTAGCCTGCTCGCGTGCGAATCCTCGTGCATGCAAGGATTTCGTGAACTACCTGAGACTTTACCATCATCACCACACACCGCAGATTCATTCCCAGTAGAACCCATACCACAACTTCCGTCTTCATTGCTCTTCATATCAATCTTGTCCGTAGAGCATTCAATGTTAGATGTTGTTGTCCGACTATCGAGTAAAGTTTCCGCAATATCAAATGAGCGTTGCGTTTGATTATCCGCGGCAGAGTCATCGATAGGAGTGTCTTCACTGATACGCTGCTCGTCTATAATCAAAACCTTCATCTCATCCTCCGACGTCTCATCACCTGAAGATGCATTCAATAAAGTTTCACTGATTTTATTCCCTGAACTCGCTTGACTTTCGTCAACAGCCACGACCTCTTTCGATTCCAACTCTGCTGGGATATCTGGCTTCACGCTGACCGTTTCGCCAACCACAACCTCTGCTTGTACATCAGATCCACTTGATGAGTCAGAATTCAGTCCCGAGGAGGAGTCCAGTTTTACAGGAGCAGATGTACCGGACTTCAGATCGACACCGTCGGGGGACAATGACAGTTTGCGCTTTTTATGAGTGGGATACGGAAGACCTGTCCACAAAGACAAACACAATTAATTATACACAGTGAACAGGCTGCTAACAGAGAATCATTGTCAAAGATAAATGTTGAGTGAGTCTGATTGTTAGTGTCAGGAAGGGCATCCGGCTGTAAAACTTTGCTTCACCAAAAAAAAAAAAAATTTCACATGCAAGATACTCAGTTCATTTTTAATCTCTGTGAGTATGCAGGTCAACAATTCCCTCTAATTACAAAGTAAAATCGTTTCCCAATGTCCAACCTATTTCAGTTATGCATAGGCATTAATTGACGACAACGTCAGTATGAACAGTGAACGATGAACGAGGGTATTCATGATAGGGTATTAAAAATTCAACCAAATTCAATCAAATTTCCACAACATGTTACAGTTTTATGTATTAGATGAGGTTTGAACAACAATATGTGTCTCTATGCAAAATAAATCTGCGAATGTTTAAACAAATCATCAGCTGTGCAACGCTTGGCGACCACTGCGATTTCTTGAAATGAAAAGCCAAGCTGAGTTAAATGAATTCCTTTCAAATTTAAACTACGGTACCAATATTTACTTTAAATTCTACAAATTCTTATCATATACTATTTTCAAAGTAATTATCAGTACCAACGCTTCATCAACAAAAAAAACAAAAAATCTACTGATTCTAATTCTATTTTTTCTAATTTTAAAATCATTTTCATATTTTCACTTGCATCAATCTATAATGTAGAGTTGTACACACATTGTACCATTAAAAAATAATATTACTTAGTACTGTAGCAAAACAAGATTTCACATACTCTGATTACAGTACAGAAACAACGCTAGAATAAATATCTCTGGTGCATAACTGTAAACATAGATTCATCTACATAGGCTCACAACAGGTTGCCATGGAAACGTACCGAGCGAATATAGTATCGATTCACTGTCCTCTGAGCGAGTTCGTCTAGATGTCAGTCTAGATGTTAGCCTGGGCGTCAGCCTGGGTGTCGTGTTATCTGTTTCACTATTGGAGAGTCCGCTTGTGTCTGCCTTCCCAGGCGATACTGACCCACGTCTACCACCACAGCTGGAAGATTCTGCTACAAAAATCACACAATGGAGACCTTGGATGACTGACAACCACAATAAACTTTACAAGTATAACCCTACTCATCCTTTACAACAATGTCTATATTCAAACTTTTGAGCCGTTCAGAATAGTCAGATAAAGCTTTACAGCTGTTGTTGTGCTAACCAAGCTGCTCGATTTAGTAAAAAACAAAACTGCATAAAAGCTGGTGGCTTTTTTAAATAGGGGATCAAATAGGAAGTTGTGTACAAATTAGTATTCGCTAGGTGGCTACGTGTTCCACCGACCCTTTCTGGGATTTTTAAAATTTGTTGGTCCATTTATAGATCAGTAAGCTATTAATCTATTTATAGATCAGTGGTAATCGATTATTTATAGAATAATTGGCTAAGCGGAAGTAGAAAAATCCCTGTAGTACCACGACACCGCCCTAGCGAGTACTGTGGAACTACGTTTTGAACTTCATTGTAGGAAAGTTTGAAGAAAAAAAGGGATAATTAAATATTGCGTAACAATGGCCTAGCCGCCAAAGAAAAGAAATAGAATATTACGACTCACTGACAATTCAATGTTAATGATTTCTGCGATGACCTATAAATAGGATTGCAGTCCCGACAAACTTGGTGCAGCACTCTCGTCCAACACAGAGAAAAAGTCTACAATTTAGTTACATACATACAGTTTATAGTCTTCGAATCTTACCGGTTTTCTCCGTGCATGACAAAACTTCTGTAGGACTGGGCTTCGCTGCACTGGTTGGGGTAAGGGAAGATACGTCGGACATCAATTTCTGCTTCTTTTTAGACATCCAAGTCCTGATGTCACCACTCCCTAAACATAGTGCACAAACAGACATTCAAACGACTGCTTTAAAAATTATACAAAACAGCAGATAAGATTGCGTGTCTTATTAGAGCTAAACTTTGCACAGCATAATACTGATTATACAGAATAATTTAACAACAAAGGAATTAATGTACCATTGAGTGTTTTGTTAGTCAAGTATTACAGATGAATGCAAAACTGCTTTGAGAACAACCTCCAACACATTCTACAATTAAAAGCAATTCCGATTCATTAAATTTAAAAACAAATTGAAAAAATCAAATTTCAACTAAATTAATAATATCAATACTAAAAAAATATTAAAAGCAAAGAAATTATTATTGAATTTTAGTAACAGTCAGTAATTTGGAGAATGGGCTGGGCTTTAACATGAATAAAGGTAAGTAGCTGATGGTTGTCAATTGCATAAAATGAAGACCCACATTATGAAATAATGTTAGGTGCAGTCAGTTATACATTCTATAAATTAGGTCTTATAACACTATTTCAGACAACTTTAAGCAACATTACGTAAAGATTTACAGAAGATCTGCGAAGAGTAGAATGAAACTGACAAATGAAATTCTATCTGATTATATGCTACAAGGATACACTGCATGGCTCGACAGAATGAATTCTAGCTACTTACGGTTTTCTAGCTTGAGCTCTTTCAGCTTCTTTCTCCCTACACCAGATACCTTGACACTCTTTGCTTTGCTCATCAACTTTGCTTTGCTCATCAACTTTGCTTTTTTGATCTGCTTCGAGACAACTGTAGCCTTTGTCATCTTCGTTTTCATCGTTTTCTTTAGCAACTTCTTGGCTGTTGTAGTTTTGGTTACCTTGGCCGTGAGCTTCTTTACTTTAGTAGCTGCCTCGATTGCGCGCGCTTCTGGCTGCACGTCCCCCATGCACGACACAGTACTGCTTGTTGTCTGCAACATCTGACAGTGCATCAAGTCAGGCACCTCGGCAAGAACGTGAGCGGCAGCAAGAATCTTCTGTCCCTACAATGCAGACAAGGATAACTGTAAATACTGCAGTGTCATTCATGGCAAATATCACATGTCAAATATTCAAGAAATAATTGTCAGTCTCTGCCAGTCAAAAAGATTTTAAAAAAAGTGTTATCATATCGGCAGAGGAATTGTTTTGTATGAAATGACCATTACTATCATCACAGTAATTAACTGTAATGCTCCACTAGTGATGAATTAAATCATTTATTGAGTAACTTCTCCAACAGTCCATACAGCTCTAATAAGAAACTAGACAAAAAAACTAAAATTGCAACACACAAAATACACTAAGGAAAACAAAAATACTACTAAATAGATTGAAAAACTCCTGAATATGCCACAGACCTTCTTGCGGAGTTTGAGAGCTAGCTTGTAGTAGGCCGTGTTCTTGCCGTTGTATCGCAGACAGTTGCTGACCATGAGCAGAAAGTCTGCCTCCAACTCATGCAGATCACAGTACACGTGATTCTCTATCTTACTACGCATCGTAGAGAAATCCATCGGACGCTTGATCCGAAGCTTGTAATCCGGAACCTGATGGATCACCCAACAACACAGTAAGACATGAATAAAGTATTACAACAACAAAGTAATACAACAACAAAGTAATACAGCAACAAAGTAATACAACAATAAAGTAATACAACAATAAAGTAATACAACAACAAAGTAATACAACAACAAAGTAATACAACAATAAAGTAATACAACAACAAAGTAATACAACAACAAAGTAATACAACAATAAAGTAAGACAAGAATAAAGCGACAAAAGCAGAGTATGACATGAACAGGGCAATACGAGAACAAAGTAAAACAAAGACAATGTAAGTCATGAACAAATACACAACATTTGTAACCGATGCATTCTGCTATTGTACAATAGGAAATATACTAAGGCGTTCACACGGAGATTGTGCGCATAGAGGCGCGTGCGCGCCACAGTTGGGCGTGTGATGCTCTGCACATGCTCAGCTCATGCTCAGCATGCCACGGCTGCAAACAAATCTATGTGAACCTGCCTGTATGACACGAACAAAGCGAGACACGAAAATAAAGTCAGACTAAAATGACATGAGATGAAGTATACAAGAATAAAATAATACAATATAAACTCATAAACTTTACAACCATCACATCATCATATCATCAATGATAATGATCTTAAAACCATAATTACATAATGTAAAAAAGAAAAACATAAGTAGGCAAAGAAACATACAAATGATAGAAGAGTCCATACAAAAAGAAACA
>JAQFYQ010001811.1:0-12665 GCA_034694885.1 Buchholzia appendiculata | reverse complement strand
TTACACTTCCACATGCAGTGCCAGTGCGTGACACAATCTTTACACTTCCACATGCAGTGCCAGTGCGTGACACAATCTTTACACTTCCACATGCAGTGCCAGTGCGTGACACAATCTTTACACTTCCACATGCAGTGCCAGTGCGTGACACAATCAGTAGAATACTGGTGTATTCTTATCATGTTCTTGGATCATAGGAAATGCGTGTGCATCTGGCTTATGCCTTATTGCATCTAATGTCGATATTTTCACAATCGAGATTAAGTAAAGTTTGGAAGGCACGCAATGTTGCCTTTATATACGGGTATTTATAAGCAAAGCAAAGCCGTTCAGACTGTTTTTTTGCACAATTATTGTGTAGTCTCCATTGAACGTCCCCGGATTGAATTGTTCAAGATGCTGAACAAATGTCAGAAGATGACTTCAGAACTTGTAACACATGAGGAGATAGAAGGGATGCCAGACCATAAAAAGGATGGAAATCATAGCAGTCAATCTTATTTCATAAGTTAATATGTGATGATGATGAATAGTTTAAACTTAAATGAATTGTACAGATGTTTGGATTTTTCTAGTTTACAAATTATAATTAAACTATAAGCATGGGCCTCAAGACCTTGACACCATGCAACTCGTGATGTATTTCTATGTCTTTGATGATTTATTGGGACAGCAATTATTTATTGTAACGTTTCAGTGACCCACCTCTGGAGGAAGATGACGTGCCACCTGGTGAATGGCTCTGTCACTACTGCCTGTCTAAGCCAGCGGCTGACGTTAGTTCTACAGTGTTTAGTTATTGATGTATTTATTTTATGTAGGTGTAATATTGTTATCTGTTTGACTAATTTTATTATATTTGAACAATTTGTGCGCTGTGTGGTCTAATGATCAAATAGCATGTACTTGGACCGTTTAGCATATGTGCAGCTAGTAAATCAAAGAGATTTGTCCTTCATCTTGTAAATCAAAGAATCAAAGAGAGTGAATTAAAGATGCAGAAAAGTGTTGCACTTCTACATATTATGAACGTCATCATCATTTGTCATCATTATCATTATCATTAGGTTTTGATAAGTTAAAAAGTTTGACTTCAAGATTGATTGAGTAATCCTAATGCAGTACACTGCTGTGGTGAAGCGGTTATTATGATCACACGGGATTGATTGATTGACGAATTAATTTATTGATCCTAATGCGGTGTGAAGCTGTTGTGATATGGTTAGAACGATGAGAGTAGATTGATTGACCGCTGATTGATTGACTGATTGATTGACTGGTTGGTTGATTGATTGATTGACTGGTTGGTTTAATTGATTGATTGACTGATTGATTGATTGATCCTAATGCGGTGTACTGTTGTGAAATGGTTAGGATGATGACAGCGGATCTACATGTAGCTCAAAGAGTCGACAGAGCGATGTCGCGACGGTGTCTCTGGGAAAGAGACTCGTTAGTTCTACCGGAGGTGCAACCAGCGCCAAGCGACTTCAAGTCGATGACGGCGACTACCCCGAGCTTGACTTCACGGATGTTACTGATGAAGAGCGAGCGAATCCACTGCGAATGCTCGCCCGAGCGAGTAAAGTGCTCAATCCAAAGCAGTTTGAATTGCCAAAGGATGTCGTCTGTCCGATCAGTTTTCCCGGTCAGCGACTGTTTCTTGATTATTTGTTGAAGACAGTTTAAAACAGTTCTTAGGAGAAATATGATTTCATGGATTAGCACATATATATTGTATATAAAAGAACGTTGTTCGTAGAAATGTGTGTGCTTATATATCTGCAGAAACCGTGGTCGGGTGACATCAAAGTTCACGATAGTCGCTCAGCACATTGTGACCAATAGCTTGGTATAAATATTGGACAAATTGTCTTTGGTGCCCAGTTATATTTTGATTGATAGAATAGAGTTTGTTGTTATTTCGTGTTATATTTTTGTTATATCTTGCTTTTTGTAATGCAAAATAACATTGACATGTCTTGAGAAGTACAATCAGGATCTGATTTAAAATGTGTGAGAAAGTATTTCTGAGTGTCTCTTACATTTGTTATTTCAATGATTTATTGTCGCAGGTTCCAGCAAGATTGGTGCAGTGAAGCGGAAGCCAGGCCGTAATGAAAGTAACAAGAGTTTTTCTGTCAAAGGGAACCTGATTGAGTTGGATAAAGGTTTGGTGCCACTTCCAGCAAAACTCTGCTTCGTCTGTGATAGGTTAGCAGCGATTCAATTCTTAATGACAATAAATATTCAACAAATTATGTATATATCATTTTTAATATTTGACAACTCATGATTGGATGTTTACAATTTATAAGGAAATGTCAGTTTGCATTTGCTTGAAGTCTTTAAGATTATGTGGAGCGAGCGCTGCAATATATTATTTACTTTGAGAATATGTGGTAGGAGTGTAAGCAATGCATTATTTGCTTTACTTTTATGAAACGTCAGCAAGCATATCATCTTGATCATCATGTGCAACAAATGTACATTATTATTATTTGTTTCATTTTGTAAGAAAATTAGAAATTCTAACGAATTTGTGATTTTTGCTTTGATGAAAAAGATAGTTTATTATTCACGAGGTAGAATTTAAATGATGAATTGGACCAAGCAAAGCAGCAGGTTATAATTCAGGTGATGACGCATATTTAAGAGATGATTATAAATGTCTAGTGTAACTGTTTAATGTAATAGCACGTAGAACTTGCTTGTCATCTTAACTGATGTGACAACTAGACCACCATGACATGGTAAGATGGTGTATTCTTAATGCTGTTGTTGTTTGTGCAGGAGTTGCCGTATAGCGTCCTTGTTGCAATGTGACTACTGCCCCCTGGTGTTCCATCTCGACTGTCTCAACCCACCTCTCACAGCTCTGCCATACGGACGGTGGATGTGTCCAAATCATGTTGAACATGTTCTGGTAATTCCCTTTGTCTGCATTTTACCATGCTGCAAGTTTTTATGATAATAATTGCCTATATAAATTCTTTCATAAATATCGAATGATTTATACGCTTTCTTTATTGTGCGTCAAAGTTCTTTGTTTTGTGCATGACTTGTCCTCATGTCGTATGCTACAACTGCATCAGTGTACTGTGTTTGTCTCCAAATCGAAGTATCGACTTTACAAATGTACACGTCAATTATGAGTGTTGAGTGAGCAGTCATGTTGTCAAATAATTGGACCTATCGAATGACGCATTGATATTTTTTGTGAAGAATTTAGAGCATATGCATGTAAAGCTATGCTGTGTAATTTTTGCATACTTATTTCGATATTTTTGCAATAAATTGAGATTGCCTGATGATATATTATTATTTATCTGAGGGCATGAAACATTTAAAATTATTTAAGTCGTGTTATTTATTAAATTTGTACGGTGTTTCATTGCCTGTTTATAAGAGGCCGTATTCAGAGGTTGATAGTAGATATTTTATGGATTGAGAAGAAGTGGTATTTAGTTAATTCTATTCATCTTTGTTATTGAGATCTGTGTTGTAATTGGTCAGAATGAGTTGTTACTAAGATCTGTGTTGTGATTGGTTGGCCAAGATGATTTGTTACTGAGATCTGTGTTGTGATTGGTTGGCCAGGATGATTTGTTACTGAGATCTGTGTTGTGATTGGCCAGGATGAGTTGTTACTGAGATCTGGGTTGTGATTGGCCTGGATAAGTTGTTACTGTGTTGTGATTGGCCTGGATGACTTGTTACTGATATCTGTGTTGTGATTGGTCAGGATGAGTTGTTACTGTGTTGTGATTGGCCAGGATAAGTTGTTACTGAGATCTGTGTTGTGATTGGTCAGGATTAGTTTTTACTGTGTTGTGATTGGTCATGATGAGTTGTTACTGAGATCTGTGTTGTGATTGGTCAGGATGAGTTGTTACTGAGATCTGTGTTGTGATTGGTCAGGATGAGTTGTTACTGAGATCAGTTAAAGTGACAGAGCGCATTCGTCTGTGGGATCAGTACACTGGACCTGTCGATCCACACGCCGTCAAGATTCAGTTCCTTGACAAAGTACATCGTAAGAGTCCAATGTTTAGAGTAAAAGTGCAGCATTCACAGAGAGTTGAAACAAAGGTATCATACTTTATATGACTCTATTTACTGTTTCAGTTTTTAAAAACCGTAATCTCTGGACATTTTTCATTTTAATCTAAGGTACACTGTATTATCGTTATAGTCACTGTTTATCTCTTACTGATGACATGTGTGTTGTGTAACGTTGACTGAATGGATAATCTGAGAGATGTTCTTGTTGACTAGAGAGACAAGCAATTTTTGTTAATCTAAATTTAGAGATATCTATGTGCATTAGGTATATTATTCTTCATTTGTCCTGTGGTAGGAGAAAATTGAGATTTTTCATTAGTGGTGGTGAGGTTGACCTCTCTTACAACCAGTGACAAATCTAAGAGCAGAATAACTTTCTCTGAGGAATTGGAATCACTCCATGCTGGTATGAGTTGATGCCAGCAAAATCAGGTAGTCTTAAGAATCCATCCATGATGAGCCCGTAGAAACAAAATTTCTGTACCTGTGCTCAGCACAAGCAACTTGAGAAAGCAAATAGTAGACCATAAACAGGGATGATGATGATGATGAACACTTCATACATACCTGTTTTCACTCAGCATAGGAGTACATTAGATATTCGTGATTAAAACGTTTGAAAAGAAATGAAGTCTGGGTTAAATACAAACTGTCGTTAAATGGTTAGTTGCTTTGCTGTTCGTCAGGTTCCTCAAGCTATAAAAGCTATGTATGCGTCTGTGGTGAACTCGACCTCAAATCCTTCTGTTCCTCCTGCAAGCCGACTTCTCAGTGATGATGTGACTGAGAACCTTGTTCAAACACGGAAGCCGCAACGTTGGGCAGAGAACGGAGTAGTGGATGGTTCTTCACAGTCAGATGCTCTTCTTTCCTCTCGGTTAGTGATGGGCACGATGCAGGAAACAGCTGACGAAGATGTTAATTCCACCGCTATGGAAACCAACAATACAGATATCGGGGAGTCTGACTTTCAATCTACAACCTCTTCGACTCAGGTTGCGACGTTTGAAGATGTTGGGCCTAATGTTAATGAACCGTCCAAAGACGACGCGATTAAGGGGACCGAAGTAGAAGGTGATGTCGGACGTTTATCAAATACTTCTCATCAGTGTGAGCGACTGAATAAGGTCTGTGCGACTGATGAAACTGAACTGAAGACAGATGTTGTGAAGATTGAAGATGATAAAGAGTTCTCAGTTAATAGTCACGTCGAGGCAACGCGTTCAAAGACTGTCGATTCAAATAACATCAGTCGGGTTCGAGGTAATTCACTCGTGAATCTGAATTTATTGTATGATTTCTAAATTCTTTGTAATTCTTTAATGAATTCTAATTCTGATTTCTAATTCTTTGGATGATTTATAAATTGGATGATTTCTAAATTCTTTGCTGGGTATTATCTGTAATTATGTTATCTTTGAACTTCATGTCTTAACTTATTTATTTTTTATGTTTTAGTCTGAAATCATTTATTTCACAAGCCTGTCCTGTCTGTTGCCTTTGATAAAGTTTGCTGTTAAGAGTTCCTCAGTAAATAAATTGATGACAAACAATAATTACATCTCTTGAATGGTTATTCGGTTAGTCATTTCGTTATCTTCAATGATGTCTGATATGGATTGTGCATGGATTACTTATGTTATAACTGAAGGTACCCACTTGTCGTCGGGAGAAACTGGAGAATATTGCCACTGCACAGCCCGGTAAAATGCATGAGTGTATGAGGATTTGTTTATGAGGCGACTATGGGCTATTAGTGTGAGGATCAGATGTTTAGCTCTAGTGTAGACTACTACCATCTAGCTGCCCTGTGTCTTTCATGGTGGTGGTGTTAACTTGTGCTTACCACCAGTAACAAATCAAAGAATAGAATAGCTTTCTCTGAGGAAGGGAAATCATCCATTTCCGGTATGTGTTGGTGCCATCAATGGCATGCAGTCGTAGAATTCCAGCCATAATGAATCCTCGTGGTCATTAGTTTGAGTCCATGATATCCCCTGCACTGAGCACTGACACCTTGCGAAAGCGAATAGTGACTATGAAATTGAACGGGTGATGATGATGATGATGATGATCGTGATGGGATGATTGCAGGTGAGCTGTTACGGCATGCAAGAGCTCTACTCTGTCCTGTAGAAGCAGTGCACGATGCGGTACCAATGATCTACCGGACACTTACTGTTGGCACAGGTAGCTCTCGTGAATCTTGAGACACATTATCTCTCTCTATGTGTGCGTAATTATCAATCTGTGCTCTCTGCAATAGACAGGTGAAAGTAGTTGCATAAATTTAATTATGCATAATATACATGCGAATTTATCGTACCAGCATATTTATTTACCGATAATTTCCCCTGTTGTAAGAGAGGAAAATTGAGAATTCTGCCACTGCACAACCTGGTAAAGTGCATGTCGTAAGGGACGACTAAGAGAGTAGTCTGATCAGAGCAGATGCACGAGTGTAGACTACTGTACTATCATCTACTATTGGTTGCAAGGTGATGAGGTTAGTCTATGCTGGCCACCATTATCACATCAAAGAGCATCACCCTTTTCATGCACAGGTTGGCACCAGAAGGGCATGCGGTCATAAAAATCCAGTCATCATGGCCTTCGGGGACATTACGTCCAACCCTTCCTGCCAAGGAAAGACTGAAGCAAAATGTTGATGATAAGGTCTTAACTAGTGGTTGTGTCTCATTCTTAAAGAAAACCTAACTTATTTATCAACAAGTGTAATATGATCTGTTGATTTGTTTATCATCTGCGAAATGTGTTGATCAAATCTATGTTTATACGAACATTACAATGATCATCGAGCATCAAGCATGGTGTTCAAATTAAGAGGGCTGCTGGGTTTGTATGACTGTGTGATAAGTCAATAAATATTTAGTCAAATAAATATGAAAATTAGATTTCAATTTGTTAAAGTTGTGCTTTCTCTTATGTTGAAGATGTTGTTAGACCTGGAAGTTGGAGATAGTTTTTTACATGTGGAAAGAAAGGATGTCAGTGACTGGGTTAATTCTTGCCAGACCTTGGTTGTAGCTGGAAGAAAAGGCAGATCTCTGTAGAAAGACTTTGATGGATATGTGATCAGATATTGAGAGGTTGGGATAGTGTGCAGAGGATACACATGACCATTAATTGTGGAAACGATCCATGGTTGGAAATGTCTAGCCCTTGCTGTTGTTAAACATTGACTATGAGTCGATTGTTGCAGGAGCGAGCGAGGACGTGTGTCTCACAGACGCTGGACATTGTAACAACGCTTCCGCTAAACATGCTTGCATTTTCTTCGATGAGGTAGACACGAGAATATTTTATGATAAAGTTTTAGTCGATTTTTTTTTTAGGTTTTGATGTTTTTCACTTGATAGCTGCAGATATTTTGTGACATTATAGTTAGAGATATTATTACATGATATTTCAGATATTGTTACAACAGAGAATATAGAAAGCTGTAATGACCAGGGCATTGGACATTTACCTCGGCAAGTCTTGAGTTTATGCTTGCGTAGTACTTGTACTGATGTTGAACATATACTTCATCTAAAATTTGTCATATGAGCAAAATATACATAAAATATTTGTATATTAGTGATTCTTATGTATGTAATGCTGGTTATAAGATTCATAGTTTTTACAAAGTGTTGTATTTTGTTTGCACAAAGTGTAATAGTTTGATGCTTTGTGACTGTTTAGCTAAGCGGTGAGTACGAGTTACTCAACTACAGTGACTACGGTACGACCGTTGATGACATTCTCTATTCATGCGACTTGTCCGTCAAGTCTCCGTCACGTCCGACTCCTCCAGCGTCGAAGCTTGTCACCGGTGTCCGTCAGGTCATCCAGACAAAGTCTTCCAAGCAGAACTCTGTTACATCAAATGTCACAGAGTCATCCAGCAAGCAGGCTGGTGTCAGGAGCAAGACGGAAATCGATGCGGCCGACCTGAATTTCAAGGTGAGATTTGTGTTTCCCATAATCGTCACACTGTTATAAATTATCAAAATCGACCTAAAGGGTCGAATATGCATTTTTTAGGTACGTTTTACTTGGAGGAGGGTTTACAGCTAACTCCCCGTCAATTTGAGCACGAATTTAACCTACTGATAAAAATTTGTTTAAAATTGAGAGGAGTTCAGCTCGAATCCAGCTTCCAGCCCCAAAAATACTGATAATATTGTTGACGCCCCTGCTGTGTTCACCTTGTTTGGTTATTCTAAATGTGTTGCAGCTTTGTAGCACGAGGTTCGTAGAGAATCAGTTTGATTGGTTTTTTTTCCATTTTTTCTTGCTGGCATTTTGCAACTAATTTATCTGATGTCTTGAATTTGCAATAATTTTATTCTGTTGTTTTGTGAATTTTTCATTAAATTTAGTTATTTAATTATTTTTCTTTTATGTGATATTTTGTTTCGTGGTCCTATGTTTTCTATGAATCCTGTTGTTTTATTATGATTAAGAAACAACAAAAATAAAGAAAAAAATAAAAAAAAGAGTAAAAGACGTAAAAAGAGGAAGAAAATACTAAAACTTAAAAAATGAGGGGAAATGAATTCTGAAGTTGGTAAACCATTGTGTAGATCGCTCGCTTTTGCTTGAATTAGTTCATATCAACTGAAATCTTCAGGAGTTTAAGAAATTGTATATTCTTTCTATTACGGTATTAATTTGTTCGGATACGTTGAAAAGAATGGTATCAGGAAGAGATGGACTAGTCTTACTTGTTGGTTTTGTGTAGAGCTTCAAACCTTGCGGTTGTAAATCAAACGTCTCCGGTGTTGTGAAGGACAACAGCAACGTCGCTGGGTGGGAGGGATCGGCGCACTTGCATCACGGCAGTCACATCAAGATTGGCTGCCTGGAATACGTCTTCAGTGTTACACGGCAGGCTGTGGATAATGAACTGTTGAACTCTTGCATGGCAGATAGAACCGTTTAGGAAATGTGTAGTTTATATGAACGAAATGTGTAGTTTACATGAACGAAATGTGTAGTTTATATGAACGAAATGTGTAGTTTATATGAACGAAATGTGTAGTTTATATGAACGAAATGTGTTGTTTATATGAACGAAATGTGTAGTTTATATGAACGAAATGTGTAGTTTACATGAACGAAATGTGTAGTTTATATGAACGGGACAGTCGGTGCATTGTTGTGCTGAGAAGTTCGAAATGTGGTTTATTGTTTATTAGTTTGTGAGTGATAATTATTATCCACTAATCAAAATTAAACTTGTTTGTGCTGTATTTATTTGCCATGACTGCTGAAACTCGTTATGTATTCATGTTGTTATCATATGCTCAAGTACAGTAATACAGGGTCAGCCAATCCAAAGCGACATTGAGCTCCATGAAATGTACCAACGGATTTGATTCAGCATATTATTTTTTCTGTTTAATATTTGTCTGTAAGCGGAACCTTTTTGAGTTCAAGCTGTAAATGATGCCTTACGTTTATTGGGAGTTACTTGGCCTTATTAATTGGGTTGATGGGGTTGTTTATGAATATGATTCTTTGCTATAAGCAATGTTTTCAATGAGTAATATTTCTATAGGTCTAAATTTGATTTGGCACACTGACTTCCTATGGTAACCATGAAACTTGATCAGCATCATACCTATCAGTCTAAGTGAGCGATCGTTGTGTTGTGCGTTGTATGTTGTACTAGAAATATATCCTTGAGATAATGGTTACTAGACTTGGCCACAATATGCTCAACAGTTAACCCGGTTCATATTAGATTGTCTTTGTAGGTTTTCTTAAATTTAAATTTTACAGTTGGATGCCTTTCCTATTGACTGCATTATAATTTGTCTTGGCAAACGCATCATGATTCTGAAAACTTAGCAAGTGTCTGTTGCATTGCCGTTAATGGTCAAGTACAAACATGTATTATAAAAACTTTGCTGTTGTTATCAAATATAGATCTTACAAATGCATTCTTGCATAAATAACTTCTCAATTGTTGGATAAGTATTGAGAAATGTTTCGAATGTTGAGTGCAAATAGATTTTATTTGTGAGAAGCAGATATAAGAATTTTTTCTGTTACAATTATTTATTTCTGATGATAGTGCTCTGTTCAAAGACAGGTCCTGGCAATGGTTATTTGTCTTACGTATTACTACGCATGACTTAACCACCAACCGACTAGGCCAGATGAGCACGGGTGGGTGGCCAAAGGTCCTTCCCATACAATACAATACACAAGTATAATACCTGAGTATAATATACAAGTATAATACACAGGTATCGATGCCCAAGCATAATACCCAAGTATAATTTACAAACTTAAAATACATCAGAATACATCGTTAGCATACAATATTCAATAATGGAATAAAAGCCAAAGAAAAAAACACAAATAAGAATCAACACAAAAAATAAATTGCAACAAGTATACAGCATTATGCAACAGTAATGCAATGTGGAGCTGCACGTAGAATAGGTATCAACGTCACCTTCATTCCTTCAGGTGCCATATAATTAAACATTTATCAGCGCTTATTATATTTTTATTTGTGTATCTGCTAACTAAATCAATACATATAAATTGTTAAGATACTAGTGATTAGCAATTAGCAACAGAAATATACGATTTATAAATATGATGTTGTATTCAATTATAGATCATAAAAAATCATTCTTGAATAATTTATTATAATCTAAACAAAAATTCACTATATTCAATATATTCAACCAACACTTGAAACTAACCTTTGTCAGAAATGAAAATATATCAAGTGAAGTCCTGGATGCAAGACAATGACGATGGTGGTGGTATGAGTCGTATTCATTAAAATTGTATAATACAATTATATACTTATCATATAATTAATATCCTGTTCTTACAAGTCAAAACGTATACAATAACAATGTCATATAAAAGAAAAGGTACTCGGTGCTATGTCACACATATAACTTACTTATACAATAAGGAGCAATTCGACAAATGAAATTTTCTAATAAAAATAAAAATTGCAATCACATATTCATATCGCTGTTGCAGCTGTTCTTGGTAAGATCTTAGATTTTCTGAATCGGCTTCGAGTGAAGTTCATCACGCTGGTCAGCTGCTTGATAGCGCACAGAAGAGGATGGAGTCTTGTGACTTGAGAACTGGGGAAGAGCCACCTGAGGCAAACAGTGCGTTTGAGGTAAGACGTTTCGAGCAGGATCTGTTTGAGGAGGAAGTTTATCACTATGATCAGCAACCTGATGACGAACAGCAAATGATGAAGCTTCATAACTTGGAGGAGCCTCTTCAGGTAAATAGTACGTCTGAGAAAAGGCGTTTGGAGGGGGATCTGCAGATGATAAATAATACCCCTGGGAAGAAGAGCATATGACAATGGGCAGTTCTACGCGGAGATCAATAGCACCGGGTATTTGTAACTCAACCTGTAACCATGAAATCGTTATAATACTATAATAATGACAGTAGTTACAAATATCAGTATCACAACTACTGTAGTTACATAGTATTCAAGATATAATTATTCACAGAGAGCACCAAATGAATCAGACAATCCTTGCCCCCCTAGTTCCACACAACAAAACTTGTTAGCAATGGAACAATGATCTCATTCGGTTCTAAAGCGCTCACACTCTCACACTGGACTGCACTTGGTGGTGTTGTTATACGCTGTCGCTTGAGAGCCTTTCAACATCTTTGGACGCTTGAACAAAAAAGGGATGATAACTGATGAAGATTACGTAAGGCCGGTCTGTGGTTGTGACAGGGGAAAGAGGAGGACGTGGAAAGACTTGGATGGATTGTGAATCTGATATGAAGAGACTTGAAACTTGAGAACGACAACAGAAGAACCGTTATTCGTGGACAAAACCATTACTGTAAAGGACAAATTCTTGCCAACCATGATCGACAAACACTAAAAGAAGAAGAAGAAGAAGACGAAGACGACGATGACGACGATGACGATGATGATGATGATGATGATGATGATGATGATGATGGTGATGATGATGATGACTATGACTCGATAACGATGATTGATGATAGTGGTGGTGATGATGATGATGGTGGTGATGATGATGATGGTGGTGATGATGACGACGATGATCATGATTAAGACTCAGGATCCCAGCCGATGATACAGTCTTCTCGGAGACATAGAGACTGCTAATGTATAGAGCTGTGTGCTTAGTCAGCGTACACGAAGACAATACTTGACTTGCCATAATCAGAGCCATTTTAACAGTTGATATTTTTAAAGCATTTTTCAAATAATGATTAGGTTTCGATTTCCTGAAACAAGTTATACTTAAAGATTTCATCGATAATAGTTGACGTTGAAGAAATCATTGGAATTTCAAGCGAGAGGTTGATATATCTACTTTTATTTTTTATTTTCTAAAATTTGACTAACATTATCAGCTGTAAAAAGGTTACGAGAAGGCCAAGGTAAAGAAAGTTAGGAAGAAATGGAACGAGAGAGAGAGAGAAAGAGAGAGAGTGAGAGAGAGAGAGAGAGAATGAGAGTGAGTGAGTGAGAGAGTGAGTGAGAAAGAGAGAGAGAGAGAGAGTGAGAGAGAATGAGAGAGAGAGAAAGACAGAGAGAGAAAGAC
>JAQFYQ010001810.1:0-12666 GCA_034694885.1 Buchholzia appendiculata | reverse complement strand
CCGAAATTATGAATACATTCCGGTTAGTCATACGCAAAGTATTAATTGAATGAAAGTCGGCACAATCTATGCGTTAAGGTACTTAGAGACTAAGTTCAAATTCGTGCCATATTTTATATCTAAGAACAGATTTAGAATCAGTTGAGCAGAATTTGAACTTCTTAATTAGATCAAGCATATCGTTATAGTCTGTCTCATCAGCAATGCAATTAGCTCTCAGTCTACCTGTAAGATATAGTTTATTAAGAAAACAATAGCGATAATAATCAAGCAAGTGCATGAAATCCCAATGATTGCAGTAATATTGACACAGTTTTAAATTCTCCTTGGATTTAGTATTGAAAAGCTTATAGAATATGGAATTATAAGCAAAGGAACATTTTTGGATTTCCTTTGCAGAAGGTTTCACCGCTTTATATTTTCAATTTATATTTTCGGCTTATTACTGTTTATCTCGCTGTGGTGGTAATTGCGCGATGTTACCGCAATAAGTTAGTTTGATGAATTGTAAAGCAACACCGTCGTTATTAAATATCAAAATGCTGGTGGCTGTTGTTAAACTTAATTGATAATAGATTGTCGATGCTTTCATCGGTAATTGCTATCTCTAGCTACAAACATTAGCTATGTGTAGCCACAAGCAATAGCTATGATTATCATTTTAGAACAAAATCCATCCGGGCAATAAAGGTGGTCGATCATAAACAAAATGCCGATATTTGTAACACATTATACAACTAAAAAGTATGTCAATCTAAATTTTGTTGCAAACGTGATTGCTTTGGTTGAGAAAAACATCTTGTACTAAATTGCTTCAAGCATTTTCCATCTGTTAAGCCGTGCAGATTTGATGTGATGATGATGTGATGATGATGTGATGATGATGTGATGTGAGTATGATGTGATGTGGTGTGATGTGAGTGACCTGTTATTCGTGTAGCTGCGATGTGTTAACCCATGTAGAAGTGATTTAAGCTACTGCTTGATGTACTCCCACTTTGCCAGCTCGTTGTGGCTCAGTATGATTATTGTTAATAGCCATTGTAGCTGGTCGATCGAGTTAAATGTGCTAACATCTTAAAATATGTGCTCCGCTCTGCAATCAACTATCTGCAAAAATGAATACTTATTTCGTAACTGCAGAGTTTTGAATCTTTTGATATGCGATAATAAATCTTTGCCGAGTGAGTAATCGGAATTGATACATTATATCGTCTGCATTCATGTAACCGTTAAAATGTAACTATGTCTTATAAACTTTGTTGATTCACTGTATACTTTCTCGAGTTCCCCACAATTCTGATGATTGTCGTGAATGTGTGTAGCCGTGAGTTTGAATTTGTACTCGTTGCTGGAAGACAGAATGATGATTATGGGGTAACCGTGGTGTATAATGTCAACTTTGAATGTTGCACTTTTTGACAAGAATGATGGTTTTGCTGGGATTGACGGTGTACAACGGCAAATGACCGGACTATGCTGATTAAAATTATGCGTGTTCTTCTTTTGTGTTTCTGTAAATATAATTTAGCTATCGCAATGAGACCTGTTGTTACCATAGTTATTATACAGTAAATATATGCATAGTTTCACTGTTGGGAGTTTGAAACGGAGGAAGAGGAGAAAGAAAAAGTTGTAGTATTTTGTTTGTCAGCCGACATTTCAATTTCGATAACGAATTCAAAGTATTTCAGAGATATATTAGAATTAGTATTCGCGTCGAACACACGGGATGGAATTTAACTCGTATGAAGTAAAAATATATATGAGAAAATAGATTTATAACAATTTAAATTTGATATCATTTGTGAATTACACAGTACATAAAGAGGTATATAATACGACATAGCACATCTCTAATTGTGTTGTACTGCGATGGTCGTGACACGTTTTTATTTTAAGATATTACTATTTGTGAAGATTTATTGATGATTTAGGCCTTTTTGACAACGATATATTTTGTGGTTTCGCAGGTAAAGAGATGTCTGAACTCTTGTTGTCACAACTGCCTTGGCGTAACGAAGAAGCTTCCATGCCGCAATACGCCGATCATCATCATATCCTCCGCCGTCTCCGGCTTGACCCACTCTTTCCATGTCTCCAGGCGGCTCTCCTGACCGACTGTCACTCCTCACACATCCCATACTCTCTCGTTCACTGCACCAGCAGTGTCCTGGATCCCGAGTCAATCACCGGCCAGAATCAGCTTCCTGAATGGACGGGCACATCCATCGATCTCTACAGCGATGCTTTTGACCGTGAGCTGGCAGTGTTGGAGGCGTGTCTGAGGGCGGAGTTTACAGAGCTGGACTGCTTACGTCACAATGACGTCACGGAACTAGAGATGGAGTTCAACGTGAAGAGAGGAAGAAATACTGCAGAGAAATGTGGGTTGATCGCTGGGCTGGAGCGGCAGGGATTGGGCAGGAAGAGACTGGAGATGGCGGTGAAGAGTTTGAACGTCTACACAAGGTTTCAGCTCTGGTGCCTACTACAGGACTCGTTCAGTCAGCTTCAACGACTGAGGAACAAGCTGAATATTAACGAGGTAGGTCTCACCAATGTCTATATAATGCATCATTTAATATGATTCTTAAAATTTAATTGTGCTGTATTAAATATAAACATATAGATGTAATTATCGAAATATTAATTTAAGGGCGATGATAAGTAACAACAAAATCCTGTTTTGGTTTATGAATCCATGAATATTTGTAACGGAATCAAGGATTTTTTTTAGCATAATTGTTGCAGTTGACTGCGGTCATATTGAAATATTTGCAATGTGAATACAGAAGATTGTTCTGAACTTCATAGGCAAAAGTTGTATGATGCCCCAAAGAGCCAATTTGAAAATAATACTTCAGGTAGATTTAAATTTAAGAATATTTGAAACAGAAACGGTTCACATAAAAATTATAACTAAATATATAGCATTTTAAAAGAAAAACACTTTTGAAATAGATAATTGAGAGAGTATAAATGTTAGAACATTTTGATAAACCGAAATATTATTGGTATGTCATTTCATATGCTCATGGAGTGATATTTACCGCTGCGCCATCTTTCGAGTGCATGTAAAGTAATTTTATATCAACTCCATCTATCGAGTGCTTGTACAACTGTTTATCTGCTGTAACTATTACTGTTCAACAGTTGCGGATTAACTGTTTATCTGCGACATTGGTCGAGTTTATACAGTACAGTACAGTACAGTACTCGCCAGATGGCGTGTAGAACTGTAGATGGATATTCCCTTACATGCAAAATCATCTATTTATGCGTAATTAATTAACTAATTGGTTAACTGATTAATTAATTAATTAATTCATTCATTATGTGTGTATTGTTATTTTTATTTTTGACTTTTTTGCGTACGTCTTGATATCAGGTTGACGTATTGCTCTATTTAGAATGATCCGAGAGCAACGAGGGGATTTACATTATTCAAACAAATTTTGTATTAGACTTGATTTTGATATTTGAAGGTAAAACCTTCTGATGAAGTCTTTATTGTCAGCCTAAGCCTACAATTTTGATCTGTGTGTTTTTGTGTTGTCGTTCGTTATTTATTATTCAGAACTTTATAACCTATTAAGAGGCAATTGAAATAGGACGTCACGTATTTTTTAAAACAGTTTTGACCCCCCCCCCCCCTTGTCACAAACTGTCGCACGTCGCGACACCTTCATAAATAATGATGTCACAAATCTCGGCACCCCCTAAGTATGACTAATATTACTTCATAATCTCTTTAATATTTGCTTCATTCGAAACAATTTGCATCTCAGTCTGTGATTTCATTCAATTTTAATCTTCATGTCAAGTTTTTGGATGACTAAAGCTCGACTAAATTAAGAATTTTCAGCTTATTGACTCGCTTTCTTCTTGTGAATTGCGATCCGACAAATATTAATTATGCATATTAACATTATAAACGGTCAGTCATTAAATAAATAAAATTAATAAATAATGAGTCTTACAATGATTACTAAATAAAAAAATACATGCGTGACGTCACGACAGGCTAACCTCCCCTCCCCCTTATCACAAACTGTCAAACTTCAACTACCCTCCTCCCCTCGCTGCGTGACGTCATATTCGAATGACTCCTTACTGGATGTATTGTGGTGCACTGTTTTATGAATTATTTTGTACTGCTAAATTTGTTGACAGCCAAAGAATAGGAATAATATTATGAACAATTGCAATATTAATTAAATCTGTGTTGTTATTGTTGCAGCGTTGCTCGGTGGATCTCCCACAGAAGAGCAAGTCACGTGTGCTGAACGAAGAAGCTACGAGGATCATGAACTCCTGGTACTCCGCCCATCTCTCCGCCCCCTACCCCAACGACGATGAGAAGGAGGACATGGCTCGGAGGGGAGGCATCACGGTCACGCAAGTCAAAGCCTGGTTCGCGAACAAGAGGAATCGAACCATGAACACCAAGCCTCAGCGTCAACGCCAAGTTATTCAACAACAACATCAGCTGCAGAATCAGAAACGAGATGAGTCATCTAAGCAGCAGCAGCAGGCTCAACCATGCCATAAGATACAGCAGCGTAAGGCACAGATTGAAACCCAGCGTAGTGAAACTTCACCCATTGAACACCGGCGCCAGGAACAGTTCGCATCCCTGAAAGAAGAAGATGCATCAGATCAAGGTGATGGGACTCAGTCTCTGGGTAGCGGTCAGATGCAGGTCTCTGGTCCTCAGTTGGGATGTCCTCGAGAGGGTGATTCTTCACCAGCACGCTGTAGAGACTCGTATGAAGTAAATCTGGCTTCATGTCCTTGGACGTTCCACAAGCAGAGATCGAATCTCATCAACTCTTTGATCTCTGACAGTGCAGCTCACGTGGTTGCCATTGGAAATAAGATCAACAGCGACTTGCTCGCATCTTCTAAGTTGCAAGTCTTGCGAGATTCCCAGAGACAGAACATTCCGCAGAGTTCTTCTAGTGTTGGCAAGAAAGGCGGCTACTTTACGTCTCCCTCCTGCTACTTTTCTACAAGTGATAATCATTCCACTTTTAATCACACAACTACGTCTGGAAGCATCGATTTGGGAAAGGAGAATTTGTTCTGAGTATTTATTACTGTTAGTGATGTCAAATAAAAGTGATCAGAGATCAATGATTTGTGTGATAAGTTTAGACAACCGGTTTTGTCTAAAGTCCAATCAGTGAGAAAGCTGATCTGTTGAATATTTGTATGAAGTTGGAAACAGTTTCTGAATATTTGCCTATTTTGTTGGAGCAGATTCTATTATTATAATTGAATGACTTGGGAGCGGCGGTAAGAATTCGTTGACTGATTAGGATTAAATGTTCCTGTATATATAACCTGTATATATCCTGTACATAATAATGAATATATTAATTGTAGTGAACTATTATGGGTTATCTCATAATCAGTTAGTATTCGTGTTCTCGCAGTTATTTTTGCTCATATTTTTTGTAATACAGTATTATTTTAATCTAACAGAATATAAATGGAGATGTTTTAAGACTGATATTTTCGCTATAGATCGATGTCTCTTTGTGAAAAAAAACGAGACAGTTTTTGTCCTCTTTCTAAGTGACAGTTTTTTTATTTCTGGCTCTCAAAAAGATAAGAAATGAAACGTGATAGGAAGAGTATCCAGCAGACAAAATCTTGTTTTATAATCATCATCATCATCATCATCATTAGTGCTCTGCCCAAAGGCAGGTCCTTATTACCCATTTCCTCCACAACTCACGGTTCTCCGCTTTCCTTTTCATTTGCACGTATGATTCCTCCTTGCCCTCCATCAGTTCATGAAGCATAATCTGTCTCGGTCTTCCTGGTCCTCTCTTTCCCTCGATTCTGCCTTCTACCACATCTTTCATCAATCCCTCGCCCCTCAGCACATGTCCAATCCAATTTTTCTTTCTCTTTACGACTGTTTGCACCATACTTCTTTCTTCTCCCACAGATTGTAGCATTTTAACCATTTTTGATTGGCCGTCTTGTTGTTAGCGTGGGTTTCTTTACTATTTAATTTGGACTAAGATGACAATTTTTGAGAATGATGTAAAACAAGTAAAGTTTCTGATTTATTGATAATTGTACATACGGATCATGAAATTATATAATTACTCCTTGTAATAGAGTTTTGGATAAAGATTTATCGCTTTTTGACTATAATGAGGTAATGAAGCATCGAGTACAAATTAATAATAGTATTAATTATAGTACGAATTTAATTCACAACATGAATTTTTTTAAATTTAAATAATCGTAATGTTTCCATCAAATTTGCATGCAGATGCACATTGGAAAATGTTGAGTTAATTCTAGCAAATGTAATAGCATTCTAATTCTATAGATTTCAGTGAAACATAGCCACGACAATTTGAGTAGTTTTGTGCCTTGTGAACCACCTTACCATTGTGCAAGTAACAGAATTGTATTAGTAATGACTATGTAGCAGCTACTAATTTGAAACATCGCAGGAAATATGATAGATTGGACGAAATTTAAGTCTAAACCTTCAAAATGTGCTAAGTAGAATTTATTTTATTTTATTACTAACATTTTAATTTTAAATCTCCAAAGAACATAAAGAATCTCATCAAGAATGATTACTTTTGATATCATCATTGTCCAAGACAAATCAATTATTCATTGAGTGCCTAATAATTATACAAACACAAACTTGCACACATACAAAATGCACACATGCAAAAATTCATTCATTTATGAACAATTAAAAATGAGGCTTTACTCATTCAAGTTGCTATGAAAGCTCTTCTGGAAAGCAAGTCTGTACAGTAATGACATCAACTGTCAACATAGATATGAGGTTAGCGTAAGAAGAATCCCCTTGCCTTGCTGTTCAAGTAATTTTTAACGGCTAACTATATTTGCATGTAGCGCGTCCGTTAAATATTCCGTGCATGCTGTATCTAAACGAGCCAATCTGATGATCCGAGGTACAGTCGGTTTAAGATAAACCATGCAAATTGTTATGTTCATATTGTGAATGTAACAATTCATATTCTGCCTCTAACTGTGTCTCACCAACGAAATAAGATTGGCGCACTTAACACAAGCTATCACAAAACGACACAGACGATGTTAGGACAATGAAGGTGTCCTTTGGTGTACGCTTAGGCAGCGTTCCGGCCATTGCCTTTGTTACATTCATATTTGACAAACATACCAGTACAACAAAATAACAGCTTAAACCAAAGATTAAAATTATTAAACTGTCTGGAAATTCGTCAAGATATTATACAGTATTCTGTTCAGAGTTTAGTATCCTAGGTCAAAATGTAGCAAGCGCCAAGAGCTGAAACTGTTCGTACCACATTTAAACTCAGGCGCCAGAAAGTGTCTAAACGGCTGTACCATATCTGTGAATATTACAGACGTTATTGTCATTTATTAAATCCGAGCCCCGCCTCCGTACTTCCAGACTACCACCCCCATCCAGGCCACTCCCACCGCCGCTGTAGCTCCTCCCAGTCCCGGTGAAGATCTTGGTCCATCCACGGCGCACATCACACGCACCGGACGACCTCATCATTCCTCCTCTCTTCCAGCAAGCGTCACGCGCCCTCCGACCCACCACGACTATGAGGAAGAGCATCAGTACGACGCACATACCTCCCGCGACGGCGGCAAGAATGACCCAGACCAGGGTGGTACGACTGGTCTCTCGACCCCACTGACCAAATATGGGAGCCTGGGTGGCCTCAGCTAACTCAGCGGCTGCCGCAAGGATGGCAGAGTTCTCGTCGAAGTTTAGGTGAGTGATGTTGTCGAAGGCACAAGCATCGTTCGGTCTCGATAGCACTATGCACAAACATCAGCAATAGTATCGTATTAAATAATTGAGTGAGCCGTTGATAGAACGATCTCGTCGTCTGGCATGGTACTCTCATGCACATTGCGATATAACAATACTTCGTATTGAGCGGAATAGAGTGACTATAATCCTCAGCCCACTGTTCGCCTTGGTAACACTGACCCCAGGCACACGATATGACGATGTGACGTAACCCTTTGTCAGAGAAATGCATTGAATAATTTAGCGTCTGACCCAAATATGACCTTATTTGTAATCCATATTTCTTTAATTTCCTGATTCGTTAACGTTCTCAGAAGTTTAAGGACATTAAAATCACCGTCTGTGCCGAAAGTCGAGCCAATCATCAGTCGATCAGGCGGTCGATCAGGCGAAATTTGATGATCGATAGTTATTGATACTTCCTGATGGCAAGCATCGACCAGTTTCCCGGAACCTTGCAGTAAGAAAGGTTTCTAACCCCACTGAGGTTAGAAAGCGAGGTTAGAAACCATGAATAACTTCAGTAAAACGTCAAAGTTTGTTGTTGTCGTCATCTTCATAATCAGATAAACTTAGTAGAGGTCAGTCTCTTACCGGAGACGGACAGAACTTTGAAGCCTGGATCCCAGTTGCTCTTGAGAGCTCTAGAGATAAACCTCGCCGCGGTGTTGATGTCAGTGAAGCAGCGACTTGCACAGTTTGTGTTGTCCACTTTGAGGTACATCCGAGTCTGCTGCTGGTCCAGCTGCTGCTGCTCTCTGCTGTCACAGAGTGCCAAGTGAGTGCAGAGAGGTGAGTGCAGCTGCTGCAGCTGTAGCTTGTTGTACCTCAACTCAGAGTTGGTCACAGATTCCTTAGTGAAATAAGCAAACAATAGAAAATAGTTTTTTTTCTTTTTAGTTTCATCTGCGCTCAATATGTGAAATATTAAACATTATAGCATTATGAAGTATTATTATTATGCATTTGTATTTTTGTCTTTCGCTGTCGGGTTAGCGTTTAAATAACTACTTTATGTGGTTTTGAACGGAGTGGCATCAGAACTCCATATTCTACTTAATTATTTTTTTCTTATTGAATTCAAGCGTAAAGAAATTTAATTGAATATCGTGCAATTAATATGATTCAATCCAAGACTTATAAATTGCGGGAGCCCTGGACAAAGTTTGAAACGCTTTTTTAAAAGAAGTTTTACAGTGTACAATGAACCAATATACGAACATATTGTGAATATCGATCAATAATCACTGTCATGATAAGTCAAGATAATTATATCGTTGTTACTAATATGTTCTCGTTGCAAACATGAACTGCCACAGAGGAAAATTTTCTCCTTTACCTCGTGACAGCCCATAATAGTCAACTAAAGTGTGACGACTGAACAAAAAAATGAATACGGTACGTAAAAAATGAATATATAAAACACAAATGTGAAAAAAGCATTAACAAAAAAACAAATAGTAGGCCTTAATCATTTGGACTATTATAACACAGCTCATAACTCGTTGTTCATTAATATTATCACAAATTATTATGATCAATAAATGTGATAGAGTTATTATTTGAACGCTTACGTTCACGCATTGAGTATATTTACTGACAGCGTGTTATTTTTTGTTGCACTATTTACAATATTGACATCAGTTTGATTGATATCCCACCCTGTGATATCCATTGGCGTCTTTGACGATGTTCTGACTGCCCCAGTCGAAGGGCAGAGCTCTGACGATGGTATGAAGAAGCTTCGAGAAGACTCTGGACACTTGTTTGGCGGTCACAGCTCGCATCTGGGTGGCGGATGTAGATTCCACCACTCTAAGCGGACGATGAGGAGTCTTTATTGTCAGTACTATGGTGTCATCTAGCAGCCTACAAGTTACACGTGATCTTTATGCAACTATAACTGACCGGAGTGGCTTCGATAATGTCTTTTTAAAAATAATAGATGATATGTCACTAGAATTTTGCATACTTCCGGTAATCCTACACCCATATGTGTTGTAATTTCAACTCAGCATTTGACTTTCAGAAAGTTTATTATGGTCGTAGTAAATTAAAGTTAAGGTTAATATTAAGGTTAAGATTGAAGTTATGGTTAGACAATATTTGCCATAGCGAAGCTGTAAATGCGATCACAGAAACTATATGCGATCACAAAAACTATGCGATCACAGAAGTGATCTCTGCAACAGCTATAACAGGTTTACAACACACTATAGTGATGAGTAACTGATTATGAAGACGCGACTGACTATATGAGAAAAACCAATGTCTTAGATGTTTGGTGCACGATTAAGATTTTATCTTTTTGCCTAGGAAACCGAGGTTATACAAGAAGTTCACAAAATATTCCTGTATCAAAATTTTAAACAATTTTCTATTGAACCATTCGCGCCTTCACTGATTTCAAGAAAACCACTTTAATCTCGCAACACAAAACTGTATAGACAATGAAAAAGAAATAATTCAAATCTGAGCAGCTAATTACTGGAGTGCCTTGTCGATGCAATCTCCACCGTCCCAGGCGCAGGCGTCACTGTCACAGTCATCGTCACAAATCCCGTCGGCGTATGACCGGTGACACTTGGCGTCCACCCCCGGACGACAGTCTCCCAGTGACCCGGCGCAGTCAAAGCCGTCATAGAGATAGGACTCTTCGTCACAATATGGATCACACTTGCCATCAGAGAATTGTGTGGTACACTTTCTCTCTGTCAGGTCGTGGGTGTCACATAGGGCTAACAACAGGTATACAGCATGACATATAGAAAGACATACAACATGACAAGTAGAGAAATATTCATCATGGCAAGTAGAGAGACATGCAACATGGCAAGTAGGTAGATATAGAACATGGCAAGTACTAAGTAGAGCAATATGCGAAGTGTCATGTAGACGGCATAAACCATGTAATGTATAGAGACAAATTTAACTTACATTTAATCATATAATTATAATTATATGATTAAATTAGAAAATAATTCAGAAAATAATTATTTTATTTGGCACAGTTCAGCACGAAATACAAGAACATGACGGCATTAAAATTGTCAAAAAGAAGCGGCGTCAGGACGTGCCCTGATGACGCTTCTTGCAGCACAAGCACTGTCTGAACACTACTACACTAGCAATTAGCCTACATATGAATATACAAGTTGAAATGCACAGAACAGATCATTATTAATTTATTATGTTGCAATAATACAGCAATTTAAGACCACGATACAATCATTTGATGATGTACAAAATTAAAACTTAAGCTAATCATATTTACAATTCAACGTGTAAAACTGATAATAAATTTAATCAAATTACAATTTCTTACACGTCGCTTAAAGACATTCGACATCAGAAGCGAGCCACGCTCTTGTTAGGTAGAATATTCCGTGGTCTTACTACTCTTTTTCCAAAGAGATTTTATCTTGAACCGATGCGAGATTGGGAAGAATACTGTAGTTTGACACCGTGACCCCGAGCTCTGCAGGAACTAGATCTCAAGAGTAATCCGTATTTCTCTAGGATGCGCTATGTATACACTCATATATTATGACACGTGAGCGGACACTGAATTTTTTATTTAGACAGACATACAGCAGCACATCCTTCACTCAGACTTACAACCTGTTGAGACAACGCGCATACATTATGCCGTGATTGACGGTATTATATTTACGTCACATTCAGCCTGGCAGGGATTTTCCTACACACCCCGGCTGGTTTTTTTCACCCCCAGTTGGTTCTCAACACCCCCCCCCCCCCCAGTTGAATTTTCACTACCCCCCTCTGGGGGTGATAACATCCCCCGCTGGGGTGACATGGTAAAATTTGTACGCCGCTACCCCCGCTCGCCCCAACAATTTTTTTTACACCCCCAGAAATATGTTACACCCCTCCCCCAGTTCAAAATTCCTGGGGAAAAGCCTGCAGCCGGGTGAGTCAACAATTTGTACCCTACGCAAAAATTCGACCGTTTAAACAGTTGAATCTTTGATTCTTCAGTAGTAATTACCAAACTGGACGCTGGATTTTTACAAACTTGAAAAGAATGAAATGCGACATATTTTTCCAAAATTGCATTTGAAAACAATAACCTTCCTAAAAGTTATGCCAATTTTAATTCCAAAAGTCTAAATCTAGTTATTGAGGATATTTAGCATCAACATTTTTGTCAATTTTATCACAGCCCATTTGGAAAAGGATAAGTGAGGGGTCACAAAGAGAAGGCTCATTTTTTCTGGTACTTAAGCCTCAACTTTATTCTAAACTTTATCCTAGTGTGTTGTAGAATGCACGTTACCTTACCGTAGTGCTGATTGGCTTGCTGCTGACACAAGGATGCAGTGTGATGCCCAATCACAAACCGTTTCTCATTATCTTCACACGTTACTTCACATCGATATCTAAACAAGTAACAAGTGATCAGGATACGAGTTGGGCATTTAGAGATCGGGAACAGAGGATAGAAAAATCTTAGGGTGTAATTAATCCTTTAATGAATGCACCAAACGTGCATGCACAAATAAAATGGTTATACAATAATACTATTAAAAACTAAAACTATACATTACTAAATACTGAAATGCATTAATGCACCAATAGTTTCACACAAATTATAATTTATTATAATTTATATATACAATTTAAAATTTTAAAATTTAATATATTATACAAATTATAAACTGAAGTTGTTCAAGGCTCTGCAATTGGACCAGCAGTTTTCATACTCTGCTCGTCCGAGCTTCAACTCTCAAACCCCAATAATCGTCTATTTAAATATGCAGATGACTGCTACCTTCTCATACCTGCCAGTCACTCAAATTCTCTACAGTCTGAACTCGATCATG
>JAQFYQ010001809.1:0-12666 GCA_034694885.1 Buchholzia appendiculata | reverse complement strand
GAGGACCAGGAAGACCGAGACAGAGTATGCTTCATGAACTGATGGAGGGCAAGGAGGAATCATACGTGCAAATGAAAAGGAAAGCGGAGGACCGTGAGTTGTGGAGGAAATGGATGCCAGGGACCTGCCTTCAGGCAGAGCACTAATGATGATGACGATGATATGCATCATGTTTCTCTATGTGTAAGAGTAAGATAGTTGGCATCTGAAAGGTCATCCGGGTATACAACTTTGCTCCAATAAGTAAAGTAAAGGTGTTATAAGTTTATGCTGGTTAAAGTTTACCGAACTGTGATTGTGCTTGTCAACTATTTCCTCCTAACTGTGGAGGAAAACATTTCGATAACGTCCAGCTTGCTTTGCTCAACTTTGTGTTATTTTTTATTTATTTTTGTAGATTTGTAGTCTAAGTGCAAATTGTGGCCAACGCCATTTATTGTATTATATAATTATGAATTGATTAGCAATTTATATTGGTACACATAATTAAGTTAATTAAGTTAGTTTTAATGAAGTTAGTTTCAGACGTTATATTGATTGGAGTCTTACACAATAAGAAAACTGATTTATCACTTTTGTTATCGAGCAAGATAATTATTGTAATTTATTTCAAAATTAAAAGACACATATCACCTTTTTAGTTGAAAGTAATTATTTAAAATCAAATGTAGAATAATATTTTACATTGCAATGACTCAAAGACGAATGATATCCAGTGCATGTTTTATTATTGTTTCTCTATTCAGGATTCTAGTGACCTGACCGATGTCGGATGGAAGCTACAGACTCCGCCCCTACCTGAGTCTCCTCCCCCTAGCACGCGCCCCTTGCCTGCACTTACTACCTTGATTCACAACAATCCACTAAACTCTTACTCGGGCTCTTCTGTAGCAGAATCTCAGCATCCAACAACGCCTAGCGCAATTCCTAGACCTCATCTTAAACTCCCCCTGGGTGCCTCTATCCCTCCATGCTATCGACCGATGGAGATACCATTACCGCGCTCGCTTACTGCTATGAACCGGCTTTATTATCCACCTCAATTGCATTCGCTAGATGGAGCCTCTAGTACACCGAGCAACGGTGCGATGGGTTCGCCAGGCGTCACGGCACATAATGGAGGGTCAACTAATGAACGGATTAACATGGCGACAAGCCTCAGCGAGTCTGATAGATTTGATGACCGCCACGATGAGGTGACCACTGCATTGGGCACCTACCTGGTCACGCCTAACCAAGCAAGACCTGATGCCTCGCCGGGTGGTGTCCACATACGGACGCTGCAACATTTGGCAGCAGCAAAGGTTGAGTATCCAGAGGGTAGTAAATCCACCCAGACGGATGTCTCCAATCAAGGATCAGACGAGTTACCCAGTGGTTCTGTGCCTCCAATGCTGGGTAAATGTTTGAAGACATGGAACAACGTTGAAGTGAAAGAGAGGTTTTCACCAAGCACAGAAGTCACCGACAGCATGAATCTTTCTTCCACATACACACCACAGCCACAGAGCAGAAGGACAAAGCAGTACAAAACTATAAACCCAACCAGCAATGATATCACTGCAAGCCCAGAGATCCTTGCCAATCTTGCAAGTCCAGGGACCATTGTAAATTCTGGAAGTTTAGGGATCCCCCTTGCCAATCCTGCAAGACCATGGACCTTTGCCAATCTTGCAAGTCTAGGAACCCCTATCAATCCTACAAGTCCAGGGACTCTCGCCAATCCTGGAAGTCCAGTGACTATAGGACGTTTGCTGATCTCTAACAACTTGGGAAGTCTGTGGTCAACCCAGACTGAATGGCATCATGCGCACGGTCAGCCGCCGCATCCTTTACCCCGAGACTTGAGCAATTCATTCTCCACATCATTCACGCCTGGCTCCGCCTACATAAGCTCAACTAGTCCCGCCTCTGCATTCTCCGGTCATAACCAAACGACTGTCACTGGTGTATCCTACTCTAGCGCCACTAGCCCCTCCCATACCACTAGCCCCTCCCATGCCACTAGCCCCGCTCATGCCATTAGCCCCTCACATACCACTAGCCCCTCCCATACCACTAGCCCCTCCCATTCTACTAGTCTTGCCCACGTGACTAGTCCCTCCCACGTGACTAGTCCCGCCAATGTGACTAGCCCCTCCCATGCCACTAGTCCCTCCCATTCAGGCATATGTCGTGGTAGGTGTATGCACTGCAGTGCGGGACAACAGACTACAGGGCGCTGTGAGAGGGCAAGAGAGACCATAGAGTACCTACTGGAGAAGCTGCGCCAGGAAAGGGCCACAGCGGCTGAACATGAAAAACTGGAGGGCGTCGGATGTGACGACGCCGATTGTATCCGGGTAAATCTCAAATTGTTCATATACTTAGGGTTTATTTATAGTATACTGCTTTAAGTCTGCCTACAATTGGTTAAAGACATGTAGAAGGTAAATCAAATGGTCAAATTTGTCAGAGGCATAGTTAATATGTGCACCAATTCCAGCCCAATAGGTGCTCGTTTCAGACAAGTTAGCAGAATATTGTATGTAACGTTAGAGACATGGAACTATACAATATGAGGAAAAGATGTTGGTAAAGTTAACAGAAATAATTTAGCTTCAAAATGCTTGTAATACAATAATTGTCACCCCATGTGTAGCCCTCTGGTATTGTATAGCTTTGTGTGCTGTAAATGATAGTTAATAGCGTTGTAATCGCATATCAAAGCACTCAACATGCGTGTATTCTTACTGCTAATCATAGCTATAGACGAGCGTTTCTCAAACTGATGGGGGGCATGTCGAAATTGTTCCACCGAAAAGTTTCACAACAATCGAAATATTTTTTTACTCATACCTGTGCAAAATAGTACCATGCTCAGTTGTTGGCCTCCAGTGAAATGTAGCAAGGGCCAAAACAGTTCATCGTCAAAATAGGAAAATTGAAATTATCCTTCAGGTGCACATTATTATGTGTATTGTGAAGCCCTAATGCATGGTGTAGCACCATGTGTATTGTATACCCTTAGTTATAGGTTATGTGTATTGTGCAGCCCTTATACATTGTGTAGCCATGTGAATTGAATAGCCCTTGTGTGTAGCCCTGTATATTGAGTAGCCCTTGTGTGTAGCCCTGTGTATTGAGTAGCCCTTGTGTGTAGCCCTGTGAATTGAATAGCCCTTGTGTGTAGCCTTGTGAATTGAATAGCCCTTGTGTGTAGCCCTGTGAATTGAATAGCCCTTGTGTGTACTGTGTAGCCCTGTGAATTGAATAGCCCTTGTGTGTAGCCCTGTGTATTGAGTAGCCCTTATGTATCAGGCAGCCTCTACTAGTAGTCCTTGTATGCGTGTTGTCTAGTGCAACTGTCGCTTGAGTGTGACGTTGAGAAGCATCAGACTGGACATGAAGATCTTGGTACAAGAACAAGCAGAGTTAGCCAGACAGATGACGTCATTGAAGCAGACCGTGGCCGGCCTTCAGGCGACTGGACAAACTTCACGGCGAGACATTCTTGCAAGGCTTGAACAACTAACCGAGAGAGTTGATCATCTCAAAGGCCATCAGAGTTCATCTACAGCTCCCTCGTTAGTTGCCACAGCTCCCATGTTAGCCACTGCAGCCCCCATGTTAGCCGCTGCAGCTCCCATGTCAGCTGCTGCAGCTCCCAAGGCTACTGCAGCTCCCTCGTTAGCTGCCACAGTTCCAACCTTAGCTGCTGCAGCTATCAAAGCTCTATCCTCAGCTGCTACAGTTCCCACGGCAGCTGCAGCTTCCACCTCATCTGCTACAGCTGTCGACACTGATGCTACAGAGAGCCAGCTTGTGGTAAGAATGGTTGTTTGTAATACCTGTCTTTCGATTTTAATCTTGTCAGTACATTTCATATTTTAGTGTTTCTGATGCCAAGATCTGGAATTCTACGAGTGATAAAATCTGCATTTCTCCTCTACGAGTGATAAAATCTGCATTTCTCAACTTTTGATACCTTTAGGAAAAAACTCGTAACTCGCTCGTTTGAAACTGCTAGCTGCCACAAATTTCAAATAGTACAATACTTTTTACACACTTCGAATTTGTCCCTTATCTATGAAAACCTCTGTGTTATCCATACTTGCATTGTCATATGTATTGCATTTATTCACGAAGCAGTGCGCGACTTTTAGGTTCTGAATAACATAAATTTCAACATGAACGACACCATAAAATCAATATACTGACTGAATAAAATCCATGGTGTAAAAGTATACGTTTCTCTTTAAGCAGTGGCTGGTCATTGGTTAACAGGTCGATATACTATTTTGCGAGATTTTGGTTGGTAGAAGTCTGCAGCCTATTGGTTGGTAGAAGTCTGTAAGACGTGATTGCTTGCTGAACAAAGGGGAAATCTATTGGTTAACCTGTAAGGGGGCTAGGTCCACCCAATCGGTTCGTTTCGACTGCCGCTAGCCCCTTTACCAAATCGCGCCGCTTGGACTGCCTCGGTCTCTCCTTTCGCCAGAAATATGTTCAGACTTGTTGGAAAATTTGCCTCATAGGCTCGTGCTTTAAATTTGTGGCAACGTATACGACATGTAGACGGTTAATAATAACTCTACCAGAAAAATTACAGGACCTAGATTAAGTACTTTAGAACGCTCACAAATTGCCTTCCAATTTTACATGACAGCACGAGGGCAGCACAATATAGCCTCTATCATGGTAGTCTATATCATGTACTGTCATGTCTTTAAAATCTAATGGGCAACGTTCATTTGTCTTATCTTGTAGAATGAAGATTCGTCGTCAAAACAGAAGTTAGGACCCGGCAGAGAGACAGATAGCGTGGAACAGTTCTCCAAGCTAAGAACAAGAAGCACCGAGATGGTAGAACCGCTCATAACGGCGGTTGTGGTACCAGATACTCTGTCGGTAAAACCAGCCCAGAATAAGTTGAATCAGACAGCAAGCAAAGGCACAGGACATACATCCAAGGCTGCTTCAAGAGTGAAACAATCCCGCGCAACATCGGTTGAGGGCTCCAATGAACTTGAACAACTACGCAGACCAACTGTTGGTAAAGTGAACGGACAGAAAGATGAGAAGAAAGTGAAGCGAGCTGAATTACGTACATCAGGCGTACAGTCATTCTCAAACTTGTACCTAGAAAAACTGTTCTGTGAAGAAAAACTTGAAGAAATTGCCAAAGCCCTGGAGGAGATAGTTGACCAGGACGACTTGATGGATGGGATAGGAAACAAACTGAAACAAGATGAATTAAGTCTAACAGATGTTACCTCCATCTCGGATATGTATCTCGAGAAACTGTTCTATGAAGAGAAATTGGAAGAAATAACGAAAGCCCTCGAAGAGATAGTTGACCAGTACGATGCAAAGGAAGCGAAGAGCGAAGAGATTATTGACATGGAAGTGACTGGGAGCGAGAGACCAGAGTCGAAGATACCGGACGTATGGAGCAGGAGATCAGTGCGAGGTGTGTGCGAGTCGTGCGGAAGTGTCCTCCATGGTGCGGCTGCTCCACGGCAAGCAACAGACAGTGCACTGGATGATCCTGAACAAGGTAAAGGAATTCAGACTTGCGCCGACGAAAAGACTGGCTACCAGAAGCGGTTGAAATCAGGACCCGAAAATCTGCGCAATTATCTTCTCGTAGATAAGGCGGAGATAGTCAAGGAAGCGAGCGTAACGTTTAGTGATGAACAGAGTGAAATGAAAACGAGGAAAAGGAAGTCAACTACTAAATCTTCAGCCAAAGAGAGGGGAAATAAGAAGAGCAAAGCGGAGAAGCTGCACGATGACACCAAGGATGAGCCGAGTTCTGCTGGATTAAGCGTTCAGAGACGAAGAGAGAGCGACTCCAGTACAGCTGGCCAGAGTGAGCACACACCTCGGCACAGAGGTCTCAAGTCTGGAGAAGATGCAACATATTTGTATGAAACAAAAGAAACTGCGCAGGAGACAAGATCAGGAACAAGTGGGTCGAAGACTTCGTACACTAAGATCTCGGTGACTGATATTGACGACGAGACGATGACAACAAGCTCCTCAACTCTCGCAACGCCCAACAAGAAGATACATTTCTCTACCAGCAACAAACCCAACTCGACCGCCAAGATTGCACCCGCTGGTTCTATCACAAAGGACACTGTAAAAAGAGAAAAAACACGTGCGGATGCAAAAGCTCCTAAAGTAATTGCACTCAAACCCACAAAGGATAAGGACTACGTAAAGGAATCGAAGCTACCACGAGGCTCAAGTCGACGCAAGACAGTAACTGATGACAGCGGATTTCCGAGTTACCGGGCGAAGAAAAGAATGGCAATGGTCGATGACATCACAGCAGCGCTGCACACAGCATCTCCTGACGCACAGTCGCTCGCAGTGACGCCTAGACGTGACGAAAGAATTGCATCTTACATGCGAGGCGAGTGTAACGCTGCAGTGAACTACACCATGATAGGAGGCATCCTTACTTCCGGCCCGGTGTGCCTCCGACGACCCAACATGAGAGGAGAGGTGGTCGTTTTTCCGAGTCGAATCGCTGCTCCAGTCAGAGATCCTCCCAGTCAGAACGTCAACACGGAATCGGTTCCTGCGTCTGCTCTGGAAGCGTCTGCTCAGATTCTGGGCGACACGAGTGATACTGCAGGAGCTCAAGTGGACGCCCAGTCTGAGAGAGACACAGAAGAGGACACTGAGGTTCACAGAGAGCACAGTGGACATGGATCAAGGCTTGTGTCACGTGTGTGTCAGAACCGAGCGTGTAGATGTCATGAGATCATCGCAGCTAGGAGAGGCTTGACAACAGATAAACCCAATAGAACATCAAACCACGATGAGAGGCCAGCAGACGCAAGCGAACAGGCTGCTCATTACGCAGCGAGCACAGACAAACATCGTGCAGAAAGAGACATCAAAGCAGGATTTCGAGACGCACCATCAGGTGGGAACAATCCGTTGAAAGAGTCTGTGAAGGTTAAGAGAAATCTGAGCGAAGATCGTGATTGTCATGAAATGGAAACGATAGCAAAGAAGAGAATGAAAGTTGCGAGAGATGTACACGATGATCCAGTTACAGGAGATAAGAAAGAATCAAAGGAACGAATATTAAGCAAATCATCTTTAGCATCTTCTAAACAAAACACTGCTAACCAGAAGGTCAGCGGCGGCAATGCAGCTCAAGGAACAGTCGACTCCTGCGAAGAGTTATTCAAACTTGAAAGATCTTCAAGGTCGTCCAGAGACAAGGTCAAGATAGGAAGCGATGTTAGCATAGAAATGAATGCCGATATTAAGAAACTGTCTGAAAGTGAAAGAAATCTTATAGCGGATGTGTTTGCTTCTGCCACTGACACAAGTCCAGAGAAAGATCAGCGAACAGCCACGCCACCTGGTGGAGGTAAAACCATCATATCTGGCTCTCCGGTCATCACAGCTGAAAAAGCTCTGGTCAATTCCAACTCGCTCGACATTCAACGCAAACCTGTGGTCCATTCACTCGTGACGAGTGCTTCAACTCCCCTACAGCCAAAGAAGTCCGGCCAGCATCAGACTCCCGCAAACCCCGCTGAACAACCCCAGGTACCATACAAATCTACTAGATCACCACGACTCTCCCAGACATCAACATCATCGTCATCACAGAAGGACTCACGTACCACAACATCCACAGGAACCACCGTGGCTTCAATCAGCTCCATTCCGACTCTCTCCAGCTCAACATCGTCGACGATCCGTGAAGGTGTGTTGGTTAGAGGAAACGTGTCCTCCCCGGGCAGCAATTCACCGATGGGTCGATTTGCGGACGACCGTGAAGAACTCTCGTCTGATGACGTCAAGGACACCACCAACGAAACGATGACAAACACGGCCGACTCAACTTTCTCTAGTGCCACCTTTAGTCATCAAAGATCATCGTCTTTCACCATAGAAGAAGTCAACTCTCTGTCGCCTGTCCTTAGCTCCGAGACGTGTGAGCGAGTCTTGTATCAGCCTTCAAGCTTGCGCTCGAGCACGCTCGAGGTACTGAGGAAGCTTGCAATCGAGGTCGAAAGTAATTCTGTTCAAACTGATTCTAACGTCGTATTGAACTATTCCCAGTTTCACGTCGTCAAGGATTTTAACTTCAATGTTCCGAGGGAGTTCAACTTCTATCCAGCCAGGGTGGAATTAAACGTTGGGCGGCTTCACCGAGGATCTTCACGGACAGATGGCTCATCCGGGCACGAGGAGGTGTTGACTGTGGACGAGACGGGTGTGGTCATGAGTTATGCCGATGCCGTGAAACGTCATCATTTTGAAGCTACAACAAATGAACTACAGGATTTGACGGCCACGCCGCAACATTTGGCTGCATCGAGTTCAACAGCGTATGATGATGACACGTACATCAAGACTGGAATTCCTGTGATAGAAGACCACACATGGCCTATGTCATCGGCCGTCACTGATATGACGTCACGCGATGACGTGTCGGAACTGGGCGCCGTCGAGTCACAGTCCACAAGGCCCGCCTCTTCGTGCAGCTCTGCCGGGCTAGTCTTTGCCACGCCCACTTCCTCTACAACGTCGTCTGCAGTTGCTTGCACGTGCATTCTTGAGCGGCCGGAAAGTGCGCGCTCAGGCCCAGCTGCTAGCAAGTCGCCGAATACAAAGGAGCGAGATGGCGAGAAGCAGCCGAATGCTTCAGAGACACCTGTGGCAGCACCACGATCCAACCATCAATAGAGTTACCCGGCAGTTTCTCCCTTCGCCCAGGCTTCTATGTATCAAATATGAAAATATAGGTTGATGTTAGTCCTAGAAGAAACATATCCAATAACGACTTCTGCAAGACAATCATTGAGATTATAATATACACAAAGGAAATTTATTGTGATGGCTTCTGAATTTGGAACTATTGCAATTTAATAATAAATACAGCAGCGAGCTGTATTATATAATGTTTTCTGAATTTGGAACTTATTCAATTAATTGGTATGGTGAACATTTTAAAAATCTGTTAGATTTATGTGTAATGGTCGCAAGTTCCTACTAGCATAAGTTTATCTCAGAATACTGTGGTGCTCTCTTCATTAGTCAAGTGTTATTCTGAAGAATTATGGACACGTTTTAGAAGAGTGAACTTTTGGCAGTATAAAATAGTAACAAAGCAATGTGGAACATAATGAACTATCTGCATTGATAATTAGTACAAAATTTATAAACTAATATGTCTACTTAGATTGAGGCTAAATATAGAAAAAAATTGAAATAGACGTAAAACGTGTATAAAAACAAAATACTGATGACAATTTGTGGAGATTATTTGAAAATTAAATCATTTAATTGTCTATAATGCCTTCAATACATTTTCCACTGTATGTATTTGTTTTATTATTATTGCTTTGATTATTCACTGCATTTATTAATTATTAGGGCTGCCCTTCAATTAAAAAAAATTAAATGGCGATTAAAACAAATTAATTGTGATTTCAAAAATTAATCACATGCAATTAATTATTTTATATCACATGTGATTAATTATAATTAAGCATTAATTAATATCATTATATAATTAGCCCATATTAATTGCATGCTAACAATGAAGTGTTGGCATGCTAACATAGTTCAATCGTTCTCAAGTAAATGTAACCTGTCATCTTTTTTTTGTTGTGTCAATACAACAACAAAATTACAATGCGTTAATTATATTAATGCATTAACGGAAGCGTTAGTTTTTAATTACCGTTAATTTCTTTGCACTAACGGGCAGCCCTATTAATTATAGCCTTATTATTTATTGCTTTTAACATTTATTGCACATTGTATTTATTATTGACCATATTCATTTATTCTTATTTTTGGCATCGAAAGACTTAAATTGTATGCTATCAAATATGAAGAAATTGAACCTGAACGAAATTGAAACGTTACCTGTGGAGAGTAAAAACAAATACCCGTGGAGAGAGAAAAAGAATGTGAAACGTTACCTGTGGAGAGAGAAAAAGAATGTGAAACGTTACCTGTGGAGAGAGAAAAAGAATGTGAAACGTTTACTTGTGGAGAGAGAAAAAGAATTAGAAACGTTACCCGTGGAGAGAGAAAAAGAATTCGAAACGTTACCTGTGGAGAGAGAAAAAGAAACTGTGGAGAGAGAAAATAAAATCTCCATTGTTGTTCACCAGCATGTTCCTCCATGTGTTAGACAAACAAGGAGTGAGAATGCTGGCGTCAGGAAGAGCATCCGACTGTAAAACTTGAGTGTTTGTAAAATTCAAACTGGCATTATGTCATTACAGAGTTCAATAACCTTGAGCACGCGTGTCAACAGTTCTTTCCTATGATCTATGAAAGGAAACATGTTGGTACCGTCTAAACTACTTTCATTAGCCCTAGTGCTAATTATGGACAATCTCTCAATCAATAACTTCTCAATTTGGAATTAATGCCCTTTATTGATACAGGCAGCAGCCAGCAATTCCCACAGGGGGGGGGGGCAGTTATTTGCGCCTCGGAATGTCATGACGTTGCACGCACGCACGGTGCATGTGAAAGAAAATGCAACATACAGTTCATACATACAATGTCAGTAAGGACCATAAACCATGATCAATGTCATCATTTAGATAGAGTTTCTTCTCAGATGCGCTAAGAGGAAAACTAGGTGAAACACTCAATTGACATTGTCGATAATGTCGTACAATTTGTTGCGTATTTACATTTCACTGGATTTATTTTGCTGGAGGCAGCAAGTTCAGACATTGAACTATCCACCAGTGATATAATCACCATCATAAGTTCTCCGCCATTTCATGACTTCTCAATTTGTAATTGATGCACTTTATTGATATAATAAATTGACCGAGACAAAGTATGCTTCATGAACTGATGGAGGGCAAGGAGGAATCATAAGTGCAAATGAAAAGGAAAGCGGAGGACCGTGAGTTGTGGAGAAGATGGATACCAGGGAGTCAGGGACCTGCCTTCTGGCAGAACACTAATGATGATGATGATGATTTATCGTGGACCTCGTCGATCATTCATTTTGTGACTGATCAGCCTAGGATTATAATAGCTTTCCAGATTACATTTTGATTGGACATCATAAATACCAATTTAATAGTTAGGGATTGTTAAAGCTTATGTCGTTTCTGTGTCATTTCAGGCTCACAGGCTGCTGGAATATGCATACGTTGCATTGTTCAACGATCCACAGTGTAGATTTCTACAGTCCATACTAATTGATCTTGTTTCACTGGAGGAGATCCTTGAATTGTTAGACAAAGTATGTATTCTTTGATATTTCTTTCCCATATTAATCATGTTTAAGTGGTTTCCATTAATTTCTTTCCAGATAGCATCGTAGCACAAGTAGAAGCCCTATTCCATGGATGTCACATTATACTACTTTGTTATTAGTATATAACATGTTTTCTATTTCTTCTGCAGTTAACATACTTGGTCGTGTATAATAAAGCATATCAAAATAATAAATTTTCAATACAATAAATAATTGGTCCAAACGGTCATTATTATTCAAATGTTTTTGTCTGTGTTTCTTATAGGAATTAGACTGTAATATCAAAGGAAGACTGTTAATGAATCCGGCTGAGCTTCACAAGAAGGCAGAGAATGGCAAAGCACTGCTGACGGCCATTGTTCAACAGGTCGAACTTACTAGCAACGTGGTCAAGCACAGAGAGAATTAACCACACGTGCACCGGAGTCATTTACTGAGTGTTTTACAGAGTCATTTACGGAGCTAAAATATGAGTTATAACAATTTAGTTATGAGAAAATTAGAATCGGTGTTTAAATCATCTTTATCATTAGCAGCAGCATATTCCAGTTAAAGTTTTGTTTATAATTTGATGGGTAAGACTAGACAAAATTCTTTTACCGTACCCTGAAGGAGATTTAATAGAGAATCCGTCAGTTGATCATTTATTGATTTAGGCATGCATTACACTGTCTGTTTGAGTTTAATAGAATAAAATCTTTAAATTTAGTAATTATTGCTGGTCATGATGAGCCCGTGGAAAAGGTGGCAAATTATTTTTATCAGCGTTTCTTATAAACTATCTTATAAGTGGGTAACATAAATTGTTTTTATGTATATTTGTTGTTTGCCATATTGTTGTTTGCTATATTTGTTGTTTGTATGTATCGAGATACATGTCAGTTATGTGATGTAATGAAGTTGTCTGTGATATTTATATTTTTATGGATTTTAGATTTTGATGCGCTTCATATTTTAGGTAAATATTTTGTTATTTTTTACAATTTGTAGCAAGAGCTTTGTAGTATATAATTGGTATTGTTGATAGGTCTTTTTATTCATTGTTATTTTTCATGATTCTCAAATCTGATTGTGTAATGTTAACATTGAATGTTATATATTTTTGTTATTGCATGTTTTGCAATTGTTGCTCATTTTATTGATTTCTCATGATATCTTGCAATTTGTAGTTACAAGTAATTATTTGTTGACAACACTAAACTTCTAATACTCATGCTAGATGTATTTTGAACACACAGATATAAATCATGTTTCAGAGTTAATGGTTGTGAAGACAGTACTTTTTATTTTATTGATTATCCTATGTCTTTAAATCTCATTACATTCCGCTGTTTTCGTACCATGTTATAAAAGTCATGTAAAACACTACTTGGTGTATATTTATTTTGTAAATAAAAACTTTGCTG
>JAQFYQ010001808.1:0-12666 GCA_034694885.1 Buchholzia appendiculata | reverse complement strand
TTTTTCTTTAAATTGACGTATGCTTTTCGATAAAAAAAATTTGAAAAAAGGTCGTATAAAAATTTTGGAGGTCCCACCCCCCCCCCAAAAAAACATTTTTTTTTTAAAAAAAAGGTCGTCAAAAATTTGAACACCCCCCGAAATGAAATCCTGGCTACGGGCCTGACCACTCCAACTAATCCAGTCGTTCAGCATTACCTATTTAACACAAACACGAAGAGTTATTGTCCTTCTTTATGCAGTATTTATAATATGAAGTGCATGGTCGGCTGATCGAGCTTGATACTACTAGATTGGTAGTGGATTGCCAAATTTTATTGCATTCAAATAATATTGTTTATTTATATTGCATTGTTTATTATATAATATTGTTTTAATTATGTTTATTGACACAATAATAGTATAATCCTACTCAAATACGACATTAATTCAAAAAATAAAATACCATGAAAGTTGATAATAAAATAACGAATCAGAACATTTACTTGAATCAGTCAAAATCAGAAATTGAATCAGTCTGGTAATCAAGAAAGCGTCAAGATATGAGATGAATTATAATTGGTAATATGAGCGTAACTGTGTCTTTTTATCTACGTTATTACAGGAGTCAAAATTTAAAACAAAATCTGCGTCACTTGAGCACATCAGATCAAGCAACCCTTTTAGACATCTCATCTAGACGTTTGCTTTATTTAAATTGCGGATGGAAAACCATTCATAAGCAAAAATACAAAGCTTCATTCTTTATTGAACAGCGTTTTAACCACAAAATGACCAGATTTATAATGGTTAGTATTAAAATTAAAAAACAGATCAAATCGATCAATCAATCCGTATAATATTAAAACATCACACTATATTCACATAACTGTTGAAAGTAAATGTTATGATTCAAAGTGTAAGGCCCCTTACATTCTGAACAGTACATTTATCAACATGCAAAACGTTACTTGAAGTAGCAGTGGTCGTCATGATTTAAAAACGTATGTTATCATACAGGCATTCGACGATATAGAAAACAACGATGACCAGATATGACAGTCAGTACAGACAATGCAAATACATTCAATCCTGATGTATGGAGCTTGGTCACATCACCTTTTCCAGAGAGTTAGATCTACAACATCCAGCAGATTCTATGATACGAATATTCCCTGTATATAAATCACCCCAGATTAATCAATTGTAGGCGATAGCTTATTGAAATTGAAGCAAATTCATTCATTAATCTAACAAGGCAAAATACATATATGTAATGCTTCTCTACTCATTGCTTTGCTAATATAAAAGTCATCAGATACATACTAATAAATATTGAAATAGATATTCATGATCTTACAGGAAAAGACTGTCACACTAATTGCATTCGATCGTTTGATTGTAAATGGTATCGAAGAAGAAGCAACGATAAATAGGTGTTTAATTTGGCTTTCAAAGTCTTAAGATTTAATACTGAAGTGCACTAGAGACATTTTGTAAATTTGTCAAGACAATACTGTTCACATATTATGTGTACCCATATACATGTATGTATATATATGCATATATATATATATATATATATATATATATATATACAGTTATGTGTGCATATAAAATGCATTTTTAATACAATATTCTTTCAAAAAATTGGTCGCATTTGTGGTAGGGAAGAGGCTGCAAACCCCGCCGAGTACACTGGCGGACCTTTTAAAGGCTAACATCTTAGTGTACAAATTTGGCCGGTAAAATGGCCCCAGTTATTGGATTAAGGGGTAGGCTCACAAAAGAGCTGCTTACATATAGTTGCACAATTTAGACATTGTACTGAATCGTGCGAATTCATTCCTCGTTTCGCTCGCAACATAATTTTTGGTTAGAAGTACTTATGACCGTGGTATTACACAGTTGCCACCCATGAATATGGATAAAGCAAGCATGTTTTATACCTCCCAAATGAATAAGCGTATAAGTCAGGTTGTTTGTGGTCAACTAGTTGTGTAGTTGTGTTAAAATATTGCAAATGAGCCTACCATATATTCATACCCATTCGCTAGGTGGCCTAGCTAGGCTTTACATACTACGATTATTTATGATTTGGTTATTATCCACTGCTATCATTTGAACTGATAATCCTTGCTCGTATGTACATGTTGTTTGTTTGAATGCACTTTCATTTTTCATTTTTGTCTAACGTTTGTCGCTTATGTTAATTGTTTAATTTTCCTTATTGATTTTCTTTTCTTTTCGTATACCGTTTTCTACCATGCTTATTGGTGAATTAAAGCTCATAATAGGTGCAATTTTGAAGCAAAGCAAATATTTCCCATTAATGTGTGCTCGCTTCGTTAGCACGTGCACTGCATGCCGTGAACGATTATTTATTGCCCAAGAATTAAAGGGGGCAAAACCCCAATGTTCTAAACCATCTTCCTATTACAAATTAACACATCGTGAAAATCTTGAAAAAGGAACAATAAACAGTAAATAAATTTGCTGATCCTTATTGCAGAGACATTTTCGTGCCTAATGTTTATTAAGGTATGACCAATTGCTACAGTATTTTTGAGAAGAGGAAGACAAACTTTGTTTTTGTCGTCATTAATTGACGTTTAAGCGTTATTTTGAAGATATTTTATCTCTAAACAATTCGATTATCAATTGTTCAATGAATTGTATGAGCAGATATCATGCTTGGTGAAATAAATTGTGTAATGTATGGTGATATAGCCTATATAGCCTAGGGATTTCATTCGAGAAAAATATTAACTTCAACGATTTGGGCTAGCTTTGCTGGAAATTAATTTCACTGTTGTGAACAATTGCTCAATTGATAATGATCGATGTGAGTGTGCTAGGCATCGAGATCCCGAAGTTTACATTGTGCCATGGCAAAGTTGGACGTGGGTCACTTTTCGGACCCGACCCGACCCACATACACTCTAATCCGACCCTACCCGACTAACTGAACATATGACCTGACTCGACCGACCCGCGGGTCACTCAAAAAATCCTGACCTGACCTGACCCGACTCGACCCGCTATACTCGTAAAATAATACGAAATATAATATGTACGTTTTATTCAGTCAGTCATATTCAGTCATGTTTCAGTTTTTCGGTGAAATTCATAAGAAAAACATTTAGTGTTTTATCTAAAACTGTCATGCTGATTTATTTTTGTGCATAATAAATAATAATTTTATTTGGAAAAATTAAAGTACCCAATATGTTATACTCTTGTCGTTGACCCAATAAGAGCTGTGCAAATGAATATTAGACTCATAAGCAATTGATAATTATAAAAAATGGTATAAGGAAGGAAACCTTGGGAAACTTACATAGCAAAATAAAAAACATAGGTCTATGAGTCTGAAAAATATTATTTTAATACATAGGTTAGAATTTCATTTAAAAAGTTGTGTCAATTTGATGAGTAACATATACTATAATTGCTATAAATACAGTATGTACAATATTATTCACAATATGAATGTATTTATAGGGTGATACGAAAGTTCGCTAACCGTTTTTAAATGGACTTGTTTGAAAACGGCTCAATATTTGTTGATGATCTTTTGACTGTAAGTTAAGAAAATATACGAAATACATTGACCCAATTTTGAGTTTGTAACTTGATGATGTCATCAGCTAGAGCCCGCGGCGCGCGTTATGTGTTAAATAGGCTTAGAGCCGCCGAGCGCAGCTGAGCACATTCTGCCTGATCTATGTGTCGATATACGGCTTGTTAATACCATAATGGCGAACGGTTTACTGATATTCAATTAAGAGAACACGCAATTGTTTTACTGAAGAAAATATCTACGTTCTAAGCGTGGCAAAAAGAGGGGGATATATCTGGAATTCATATGCCAACGGACCAATGCGACCAAGATTAATCCTTTCGTTTTAGAAATGGGATGGTTTTATGAGAATTGCATTTACCTATCATTTGTTCCACGACGTATTACGGTTGGCTCTGACAGTGACATTGATATGTCCTTGAAAATTGAATATATCAACGATAATTACGGTATTGATTATCAAATATGAACTTTTCTGTGCCAAACATTCTATTATTTCAACAGGATGCGCGCGACGCCATGCTTCAGTGAAAAAATGTTCGTTGAAAGCGCTAAGCCTGATTTCCTAACAAGAACTCTATAACGTGGAAAACAATATATTATTATAAATAAAAGCTATGCTGTGCACTGGTGGACTGATTTAAAGACGGCCAGGTTGAAATAATAAATTTTAGAAATATATCATATTGCAAAAATTCAAATTGGGCTGTCAAGGATTGAAAACTACTTGACCTTCAAGCGTATTTTGACGAAACCACATGGACACGTTTCTCTCAAAAAATCAATGTTTCAATGTTTGCATTTTAAGCATGAAGTGCTTTTAGGAAATCTTAAATCAATAATGTATGACATGACAGGGTGATTAAACTTGCCGCGGGTCAAGACGGGTCAGGATTTTGTGACCCAATCCGACCCACAGATTATCTGACCAGACCCGACCTGACTCACTGAAATATGTTCCCGAACCTACCCTCCATATTTCCTAAAAAAATGCGGACCCGAACCGACCCGACCCGAGGCGAACTCTGCGCCCATAATCCAATAGTAAGTTATAGGCCCTATATTCAGGTGTGAATCACACTATTTATTGTTATAACTTATAGGCAATTAATATGTCTCATAAAATGTTTATGAAATAGGCGACTTTCTTCCTATTGGAAACTTCAAAATTTCAGCTTCATGTAATAAAGAGTTACCAGTTTATTATGCTTCGCTAGAATTGGCACTTGCTTAGGAGGCCTGTCATAGCGCATCCTGAGTGTGATATCTTATTGGTAAACATTCATTTTGCTTCCTTATTCTGGGTCACGAAATTTTCTCCAACCACTGGCTATTTTCACCACGGCCCCATCTCGGACGCCTCGGATTCTTTATCAGGTGGTCCAAAAAAGTTTAGGCTCGTTGAATAGTTTATAATTCGACCACTGTGCATTCCTGAGGTTAAAACCCCCACAAACCCGTAGATACATGTATCTCATATCAACTACGTTATAAATTACAATTTGCCATCATTACAAAGCATTATCTTTATAATTTATGTATTCCACGCCGAATTAAATTGAGTTTAATCAATCCCTGGAGCGATCTCAGCAGTACTGCTTCTACACACTTTCTGATTATGATTTTACCATGAATCAACCAAGCAATATTAATTTTAGTGACCATGAACGCAATCATATTAGGTAACTGATGTCCATCGAAAGAGTATGAAAGCTTTTTTTTATTAGTGCTTACTCATGAAATGTAACTTACCGAATTGTGCAATTCGATAACGTTATACGACTAGTAAAGTCTTCCAGTATATCCGCCATATGGTCGAGGCTGACCCGTCTGAATACCAAAACATATATATTTATTAGAACAATGACAACATGCAATCAGCCTAACAATCAATGCATTTTTGCTAAACAATAATACTGAACGAGTGTAACGTGTGTACTTTACTATCAATTGTCACTTTTAATAATGCTCTATAGCATCGGTTTTGGTCATATTGAGTAATTGTGATGAATGCGTGATAGTGATCAGTAAACTTAAAATTACACACTAACAACTTGAGTTACTTCAAATCTATGCTCAACAATCAAATCCATGTTTGATTTTATAATATTTAACACAAGCGTATTCCAATGTGCTGATTATTTACCAAATATATCTTCAATTTCAGTCAATCTACGCTTGAAACAAAATATTGGTACGCTGCGAAATTATCATTAGTCATTATGAACTGTGAATATGCGTAATAGACCTGCTAATCGACGGAATTTAATGAATAACAGTGACTAACAAACGCTAAACTCGATCGAGAGCTGAATCCCAAATTGTGCCGTTGTCGTCTCCAATCAATTCTTCGTGGCGACAGTGCCTCATTATTTGGAACAGGAACTTCCACGATTATGTTCCGTACGTACACGGGCCGCGGATTGGAAGTCGGAAACTGTGTCGGAACGGCAGAAACTGGTTGAGTTACCCCGACTGAAGGCGCACAGCAAAGACGACAGCAGAGGCAGGCCAGTAGGAGAATAGCTGTAACGGCTACCAAGCTGCCTACAACGATTGATATGATGAATCGATTCTCCAGTCTGCTCGAACTTGTCTGCTGCTCCACTACTAGCTCTGATGTTGCTGTTAATAAATATGATCAGTTTAAAATATCAGATCCGCTAAACAACCAATTCAATACATATTGAATATTGCATATTGAAAACTGAAAAAGTTGCAACAAATTTTATTTTCTCTTAAATTTTTATTTTACAATGATTCGTTATGCTAGTGTGGCAGGATGAGTCATCATCAAATGTCATGTACTTTAATTATGATTATTCAACTGCGGGCTCAAAGCTTAATAACTCGTATACATAAAATTTATCACGGAAATTACATTATGTGGCTTCTTCTAGATAGCACGTTTCTCGGCGGAGACCTTCAAACTAAGGCCTAAACTTGGCGTAGTATAAGGTTCACTTAACCGGGACCAGTGTCCCAGATAAGCATGTCAGGTTAAAATCCATGCATATTTGTTTACAGCTAGTGCAACTTGTCATTATAAGATCAGCTAGAGGTAGATTTTTCGCAATACTTTATCAACTGACGCAAAATTAGGAATACAATACATTTAACAACTGAACTGATGGAAATGCTAAACAAAATCAAGTAAATTGAATCTGGTGACATGCAACGGATTGTGACATCGCCACAATAATTCTTTATTTAAAAATAGAACCGAACAATTGTCTGAACTTTATCATTCCGTAATTTAAAAATGGAGTCCATGTCGACTGTGCGGGCGTCAATTGCGCGGACGTTAATTGAGCGGTAGCAGTTTTAATTTTTATCCTTTTTTATTTTTCGTCAATCCTATTCTTATTTTTGAACAGCAACAGTTAAGAAAACACAAATAAACCTTAGCATTATTAAGTAAGTAGCAACAGTCATTGTCCATAATTTTTTAAAGTTCACCTGTCATATGTAATCAATGTAAATATCAATGACAAAGTTCAACATCAATAATCAGAAGTGGAAAGGATGTGAAATTGCTCGGACATATGTCGGAATGTAAGTGCGACCATAAACTGCCAGAGTCGCCGTGACGTGATCGCTGAGTTTGTGATACGAGATGCGTGCACCGTACCAGTTGCCCCTTGCAAAGTACGTAGACTTTTGAAGTTGCATGTCCTGCTATGAACGTCCAGAAAGTAGAATGGCTACACAGGAATGTCCAAAGAACGTGATTTCATTCCTCGACAGATTTAGCTATTCCTGCAGTTTCTTCGCTGCCACCGGCGTACTGGTTCCAGGTGGATATTTGGAAAAACCCCGAGGTACGCACTACGGCCCGCCCACGAATTCGACTTCCAGAACATAGGTTATACGTTTTATATTATTTTCGTCGTCTGACGTCCGCTTGCGTACATTACAATTGTAACAGCTTAACGATGACTCCCTCACAATTGACGTCCACGCAATAAGACCAACGCAATTAACGCTCTCGAAATTGATGTGATACACAAAAATGAGCAACATGTACAGTATACTTAACATAAACATCAACAGTTTTTACATACTTCATTATCAATAATCTGAGGGACGTGTGAAGCCCAGAAATGTGATCAGATGTAAGAACCTTAACAGTGCTTTGCAGACAAGGCAAGCAAAGTGACTTGAAAAATAATAATATAAGAAAAAGAAGACATTTGACAACCGATGGCATTTTGCCATGGAAAAACGACGAAAAGGTTTCACGATCTAAGTCTATTCAATAGAAGGGTTTAACTTAAATAAAAAAATTATATAATTTTCATATTATCTAAGGTCTAATATTTATTACTTACCTTTTTCATAATTTACAATCAGCTTAAATTATTTTTCCTATTATTCAACAGCAAAAATTACCCGGTGATGATGAAGATGTCGATGCGCTAACCGACACTCTCGGACCTGAAGTCGATGCAGGGCCATTCGGACCGGACGAAGCTCCTGTCGACGGAGTAGCCGAAGATTTCGTAGAGACAGAAGGCCCAGTGGTTGCAGCACTCGCTGTGTCCTCAGACGTGACGGGCAGAGCTTTGAATGGCGAAGTGGTCGGTGCTGTTGTTGTTGAACTGTTGATTGTATGGTTGGTACTTGTAGGATTCGTAATTGTAGGATTGGCAGTTGTTGGACTGGTAATGTTACGACTGATAGTTGTAGGACCGGTTGTTATTCTGCCGGTAGTTGTAGGGTTGGTAGTTGTTGAACTGGTAGTTGTTTGACTGGTAGCTGTAGGGCTGGTAGTTGTTTGGCTGATAGTTGAAGGGCTGGTAGTGGTAGGCCTATTTGTAGGATTGACAATTGTAGGATTGGTATTTGTAGAATTGGTAGTTGTTGGACTGGTAGTAGTAGGATTTGTCATTGTTGGATTGGTTGAAGTATGGCTGGCATTTGTTGGATTGGCAATTGAATGATTAGCAGTTGAAGGATTGACAGTTGTAGAATTTGCAGTTGTAGGATTAATAGCTGTAGAAGTGGTAGCTGTAGGAATGGTAGTTATAGGATTTGCAGTTTTTGAAGCGGTTGTTGTTGGACCCTGTGTAACAACTTTGACAAAAGCGCACAACTTTATCCCATAATAAAATATTTAATAGATTATTCGTTTTAATAAGAGTCGGTAGTCAATATACATAATGAGGTTGTATTAAGTAAGACGTGGCTATCGTTTAGGAGCACGTAACATGCACATAATAAAACTAGTCAACAATGAATTAATTGAGCCCAGCACGAGGTTATTGGATGTTTGCACATATGAATGAGCAAAGATGCCTACAGGTTGCACCGACTAGTGCTGGGTTATACAAGCAATATCTCATATTTATCACTGGTTGTTGAAGACAAGCAAGCTGATGCTGGCATTTGTTGCGGTTTTCTACAGTAATTTTCTAGAAAAACTGGGAACAAAATAATCATGGAACAAAAAAATAGTAAGACACATTAAATGATATCACGTGAGAGGAAATACTTCAGAAACGTGGACAATAATATTAGATACAAATTCATTCATGGATGGAGGTAATGTAGATGCAGTGGTGCTCTACAGCTGATGCCCGTGTACTCGACTCGGGCATCACAGTTTGCTGAAAAAACAGTGCCTAGCGAGCCCCTGTTGACTCATGCCTCTGTTTGCTGTAGAAAATGTCAGTGACTAATCATCCATGTCGACATGCCATCCTTGACGTGTTAGAATTTGATTTTGGCAACGTGGGTGAAGTTCGCCGACATCAGACAATTAACCCACCAGAATCCATGAATCAAAATAGCCTATCGCTTGTATTTTGTTAATAAATGTTTATAACAATCATTCGTTTTTACTAGTACCTGTACCGTTTCAGTCTTAGCAGTGTCCAGTGTCCAAGAAACAAGTTGATAAGGATAAGATAGTGTGAAGCTGGCCCTGACTACGTTATTATGCACAGGAGCTTCAACAAAAGAACTATGCCAGTCGTTTTTTATCTTCTTTAGTACATGCTTGGGTAAATATTTTCGTTTGTACCTGTTTTTTTTTACTTAGAGAGCGGAAACAAGAGGTACAGATAAATATGTGAAGTTACCCTGCCCGTTTATAACGCCCAGGAATTTCAATAAAAAAATATGCAGCCAAGATTGAAAGAAATAGCCGGAAGAAGGAGGCCGGCCAATCCTCAAAAGGTGCGCACAATATTGTTTGTTGCTTTGGGACCGTAAATACCAATACATATCAGACACACATTTTCTATAGCTCCCATGTGAAACTAGGCTTTCAGCACGTACTTCGTGCAAGAACAGTGTATGACTCAATTAGTATTTACAGTGTTTTATGTTATGGTGCCAAAATAGTGCAAATGCAACTAACTTGTAATAACCTATGTACGCCATATGCAGACTGCGAAGTAAATTCATGGCACATTCAAGCAACGCTTACAAAATAAAATCTATAAAATTAAGCTTCATCCCTCTAGCACCACCGCCGTAATTGTCATCGACCCATCGCCGGGATGCAACAGCTCATTCTACTCTTATTATTTGAGATTAGCATCTGATTTGTTGTGGCTTTGTCTAACTTCTGATTTCGATTCCAATTATGTAATCGAAAAAATACACCCCTCATAGTTTTTAACTTACAAGACCCTCGTTTTGAAAAAAAAGTTCGCGTCCATGATGGGTCGAAACGACCCATCATGTTAAAGCATAAAGCATAACACTTATGACCAGTTACACTTTCTCAAACGACTTGTGCCACTCATAACTCAACAGTTAGAGCAAGTGTATGTTGCTCTGTCGGTGCACAGTGGTTTCCACATATATTTCATCCTTGCACAAGGATGTGTTCATGGATGGGTTCATGGATGGGTTCAAGGATGGGTTCATGGTTCGTCGTGCACATGTGGCATCTCAATTTATCACCTGACGCAGCTGGCGGCAATTGGACTGTGACTGTGAGCTGGCGAGCATCGGTGGTGATGATGCCCGCCTCATTGAGTTCACGATTCACCGCCAAACAGAACCGCACCGAATACATTGAGGAAATGTCTGTTGTTGACTTTCACATCTCCTGTATTCAATCGCCACAGAATGAACATGTTGCATGTGGTAACGTCGATCACTTGTTGAAACACACACTTTTGCCAGCGCGGAGTATGCTTACGAGTAGTAAACGTGCCACATCTGATCCAAGTGATCTACTCCACTCTTGACTTTACTTAAGGAAAGAATGATTGTAATTGCAGGTTTAGCAGTTTATGCATCGGTTTCTATTTGAGTATGTTCAATTGGTATTACGATTAATACGATTCGCCTGTTATTATTGGGTGCGTACGATACCAAAGTCGCATTTGCGTTGAAGCCGCAAATGACGAACCTGATTCACTCTTATGTAGTATGAGTGAATTATAGTGGAAGTTCGCGACAATTCCTCCTCACTATTCCAATGAGATCAAAATTACGATTGTCCAGTTCGCATAGGATTTCATGGATGTGAAGAAATTGTCTGTAACCGCAGTCATACCAATCTCAAATCAATCAGTAAGGTTAGAACGACCGTATTCTCGAGTCCAGTTGTATGAACTGCACCTTCATCAGTTGCATTACATGTCTGCATCCGAAAAAATTAATCTCCCCTAGCGTCGACACAGAGATACCAGGATTTCAAACCATACTTATAATATTTTTCTGACATGTACTTACAACAGCTGCAGCGGTCACGAAATTGGAACAGAGTTGCGTCTACGGTTATATACTTGGAAGGAATGAATGGACGCATCAGCTTCTGTGCCGGTGTGGCCAACCTTCACAACCTTCAACACCTTTCCATAGCCTAGTCCATGCTAGTAAACCCAAGAATTCGCGATGCTGTTGCAGGTTGGTGCTGTCTGTAAATGACCATGCATTTTATAGACGGCATGTGTCAATATGTGTCAATCTAGTGTTCAATAACCCTACATGTGTTATTGAAAACATTTATATCGTAGAATCGATTAGGCAATCCACTGAATGAAGGAACATTTAACATAGCTTCAGTTGTAGATTGAACATAACAAATATGCATAAATTAGTGCATTTTTCACATTACTTCACTCAATTTCCAAGAATTCACATGCTAAATTCACACTTGGGGGATGCCTGTATTAACTTTCTATAATGATCGATGCATGGCGACAGACTTACTTTCAATGCAGCTCTGCGTGTCCTTCTGGTAGCTATATCCTTCTTGACAAAAGTCTGGGTCGCATTTGTCTTTGTTCATATTGCAGAAAACACAGTGCGGACCACAAGCTGCACAAGTGCACATACAACGAACAAAATAGCATAACGTCCTATATTTATATAAATAAAGTCTAAACAGTAGAACTATAATCAATTTTTAAAGTATGTGATTAGAGTTCGAGCATATTGTTTTACATGAAGACTGCTCAACATCATCATTGGCATATTACATATTCGTCGGCCAAACCAAAGAACAACACAAATAATAATAAGCACAGTCAAATATTCAACAATAATTTCAACAAGTATGGCTATAGTGAAGTAGCATGAAATTGGTCACAGATCAGCTATAACTGAAAGGCGAATATTGTTTCATTAAACAGCAGTAGCCGTTATATATTGAAATGACTTGTTGGTACGATATTATCACCGACTAGTTTCGTAGTTCTAACAACAACAAATGATGCCGGTGGTGTCCGGTGATATCACATCGGTTCGGGAGACTCCCGGATAAACAAGTACCCGCATCTTCAGCTTGGTACCCGGGGCTGGGTCGAAAAATGGACTACCGCTTCAGACAAGATTAGAATAATAGATATACTGATAGTAAGCACATAGAACATGCGAACATTATGGGAAACCGGACAGCTAGTGTTGTGAGAGGAAATGATAGGCCTTCGGTGGTTGGTACTGTGGCTGTGCAGCAAGACGGCCTACAGCAAGGCTAGCAGTTGTGGGCGGAAATGTGAAGCGTGCGGAGGTCGTAGAGTCAGTCGAGATCCCGAAGAGCAACGGAGCGGTTCAAGAAGGAAGAGGAACAAGAGTCGCGGAACGGAAGCAGAAAGGTCGAACGAAGGTCTAGGGTTGGAAAAAAAGAAAAAAGGGGATTG
>JAQFYQ010001807.1:0-12666 GCA_034694885.1 Buchholzia appendiculata | reverse complement strand
GGCTTAATGAGCCGCCCAGCAGCAAGAAACGTTGCGGCCCAACTGAAGGAACTGCTTTAAGGGGTGTAAAACGATAAGGCTAAGTGCGTAAAACGATAGGTTGTCTTCCGTCACCAGTCAAGAATCTGCTGAGGCAAAAAGCCGGTAACGTACCGGCTCAAAAAAAGTTGGTAAAACGATACGTCGCCTCCTGCCGCCTGCAACCGCACACAGGCGGCTAGAAATCATGTGCACTAAAGTATTGTACCCCTTACTAATGGGGTAAAATACCTTACTAAAAGGTGTTGTAAGGCGGCTAGGAATCCCGTCTACCAGATTCCTAGCCGCCCTGTTAAAGCATGACTTTTAGAGCGCTTTGACTGTTGCGGGCGTCTCTCTTTGCTATCGCTAATTCTTGGAAATTGTGGGACAATTTTTGACAGTTCTGAGATAGTTAACTAGTCATGCAGATTGACGACGTGAGGTCGACTGGAGAGGGCGTCACAAAATTCTTGACTTTGACTGGGCGGCTTGTTAAGCCGGGCTTTTCGACGTCTCAAGCAATGGAATTATTTCTCTGTCGACAGCCACGTTCTTAGACAAGATTTCCGCTGTTGAGTAAAGAAGAAGTAGTAGTAGAAGTTTGTGTGTTTAACGTATTGCGTCCATATTTCTCACATACGCCGTGTGCATCCATGTTTTTCACATGCGCCGTGTGTATCTCTTGTTTCAGCTGACTTCTTCCAGCTGCTGTTCGTCTGCCTGCAGTGGAAGGTGTTCACGGTGGAGGACAAACCATCGGCGGAACATCGAGGGGGATTCAACCGGAGCATTGTGCTGGAGCTGGGCAAGACGAGACAGAATCCCACGAGGGACTTTGTACACTTCACAGAGTCAGTGTCTCTTCATTGTGTTGAAGGCTGTGCATTCTGTTTTTGTTATTTGGTTATTAGTTTAGCTTTTTCATCATCATCATAGTTATTTGTTATCCGGCCTTGAATTGTTTATAATTAGGGTTAATTAAGTGAGTTGCTTAGGTTGCTGAAGTGGAAGAGGGTCCTCAAGAATCATCACAGAAAATTTCTGATCAGGAATCAGTCGTCAATAATTCAGCTGCTCGTTCTGATGCGGTGATAGTGTGATCATCCACATGTATTATAATTAGTCGGTAAACTAAGTGGAATGAATTCAGTTTCACAACTGCTGACTGCTGTGCTGTCTGCCGACAGGTCTTACCTGGATTACATCAAGCGCTTTGTCTTCCACTACTCGTACTGGGTGACCTTAGCCGTCCTGTTCATCGCCGCGACGACGAGGACTAATCTCTTCTGCATGGGCTACCTGTGCGGCTGCTTCGTCTTTCTCTGGTTCGGGCACAAGGTCCTCATCATGCCCATACGCAGGCTACTCAAAATGTAAGCATTCTTTATCACACCTATTTGTCTTCGTCGTCATCACACCTCTATTTGTCTTCGTCATCATCACTGATTTTATTAGTCTTCGTCATCATCATCATCATCATCATCACACGTTGTTTCCTGTAGAAGGTTGACTATCATGACTGTTTCGATCTGTTCCGTCGACGACTGTCTATATTAATCTTCTCGGGTGTTGTGCGATTTGTCTGCATACATTTGGAGGAGGGATATTACTAGATGCTGATTCTTTTAGCAAGTTTATTTGCATTGATATTTTTTTGTCCGAGAACCGTTGTCCGTAAGGTTTGTAGGTTTCTTTGGACTGATTTATTTTTCATGAAATTCCATAGAAATGTTCGACCATCACTGCTTGTGTGGTTTAACTGTCTGTAGGTAATGCACTACTACTTTGTCTTTAGCTGTATGTAGGTGGTATGCAGTACTTTGTCTTTAGCTGTATGTAGGTGGTATGCACTACTTTGTGTTTAACTGTCTGTAGGTGGTATGTGCTACTTTGTGTTTCACTGCGTGTAGGTGGTGTGTACTATTTGTGTTTTACTGTATGTAGGTGGTATGTGCTACTTTGTGTTGACTGTCTGTAGGTGGTATGTGCTACTTTGTGTTGACTGTCTGTAGGTGGTATGTGTTGGTAATGCACTACTTTGTGTTTGACTGTATGTAGGTGGTATGTACTGGTGATGTACTGCTACTTCGTGCTGATGGCAAAGTGCTGTCTGCAGGTAAGTCACCTTTGTGCATTTCACTCTAATTAAACAATTAAAATGCTCAGACCAGTTTAAGACCTGAGGCCTTTTCTCATTGTAAATTTATGTGCTGATAATTTGGATAGCTGTTTTATTTATTTAGAGAATGATTAGTCAAGATTTGATGAAATAAATTAGGGGTTGTGATTGTATTCAAACTTGTTACCTTGCAGTGTTTGTATTCAAGCTTGTTACCTTACAGTATGCGTTTGTGTTCAAGCTTGTTACCTTACAGTATTTGTTTGTGTTCAAGCTTGTTACCTTACAGTATGCGTTTGTGTTCAAGCTTGTTACCTTACAGTATGCGTTTGTGTTCAATCCTGCTATCTTGCAATGTGTGGTTGTATCCTAGCTCGTTACGTTGAGTATGTGTTTGTGTGCAAGCCTGTTGCCTTACTGTATGTGTGAATGTGTGTGTATGTAGTTGGTTGGATGCGTGTCGCCGTATCGAGATAAAGTACCGTGCACAATCATCCGACTGTTCACGATTGTCTGTCTGGAGTCGGGCAGATTGTACCAGTCAATACCTGTGAGATGTAAGTATCAATTTACAATTTATAATTTTCTGCTCTACAATTTACATTGACCTCAGAATAGCAGCATTTCCCATCAACATTATGATCAGTTTTTCTATGTCATGAAGGGTTAGAAATCTCCAAAATGGAAATGTTCCCACACCACAGACCGCCATCATGCGCAAGCTTAGTACCCAGGTTCAATTTCTCCAAATCCGATCGACGCACGCACTCCGTTCAAGTCGTTCTACTCCCGTGCTGCCATTCCACATCTAGAAATATCAAAAATATCATATAATATAGTAATTATGTCTGTGGTGCTAATAATAATAATACAAATGAAAACTAATGCACTTTGATTATTGTAGGTTGGGAGAGGGGGATTCTTAGAACCCTTAGAACAGACCTACACCTGTCTTCTGCTGGGAGTTCGTAATAATAGGATTAAGATGTAAACATGCTGTGATAATGATTATGATAATGATAATTGCTATGATAAAATTGATGTTGATGGTGACATTTTTTATTGTAAATGTAGTCATGGTGTTTATCGAGCGAGCATCCGATTGATGTATATGTCATGTATCGGTGCAGCGAAGGAAATGCTACATACATACATGCAGTTGTTTTATTTCTGCTGTATAGCTGCTTAGTTGTTGTCATATTTCCTTCTGTCAATCTAACTGTAGACTTGTCTAGTTGTATCAGTCTATGTATCTCTAGTTGTGTCTGTATGTGTATGTGTGCAGCGAAGTGTCAGTTAGAGTCGGATGCGCAAGGTCTGACGTGGGATGCCATCAGTTTTGTGTTCCTGCTCGCAATGTTGCGCATCTACAAGACTTGGTACTTCCAACACGTCGTCGATGATCTAAGCATCGACAGTCAACTAGAGTCCAGGTGAGCAGTGACGTCTCTCCGCCATTTTCTTTCCTCATATACATGTGGGTCTTCCTTCTTGAGTTCAGGTAAGCAGTGTCACCTCTCCGCCTTTTCCAGTCCCCAGGTAGATCTTTCTTCTTGAGTCTAGGTAGGAAATTACATCTCTCCGCCTTTCACCTTCCCCAGGTCCTTCTTTCTTTTTGAGTCGAGGTGAGGGGTGACATCGCTCCGCCTTTTTCCTTCCTAAGGTCCATCTTTCTTCTTTGAGTCCAGGAATGGGGTGACATCCCTCCACCTTTTCCCTTCCTCTGGTGCATCTTTCTCCTCCTTTCTCCATCTTTCTTTTCTATCTTTTCTATCGCTTGCTTCTCACTGTAGATTTGGATGTTATTTGTATTGAATGTAAGCAGTAGTTGTTATCAATTTCTTGTGTGCAATGCCGTAGCGGTAATGTGCTTGAATTGGTAATGTGCTTGATTTGGTAATGTGCTTGATTGGTAATGTGCTTGATTGGTAATGTGCTTGATTGGTAATGTGCTTGATTGGTAATGTGCTTGATTGGTAATGAGCTTGATTGGTAATGTGCTTGAATTGGTAATGAGCTTGATTGGTAATGTGCTTGACAAATTATTGTGAAGTTCTTTAATTTTGTAACTATTCAGAAATAATTCGTTTAAAATCATGAGGATCATGAATGTGGTTTCTAAAAGACTTCATTTGTTATTTTCTATTATATTGATTTGTTATGTTCTGTTATGATCATTTGTTATTCGGTAATATCCCAGCGGAGATGAGGTAAATAGTTAAACTGTGTCTTGTGTTTGTAGGGGAAGCGAGTTGATCAACATGAGACTGCTCGAGCGAGTGGAGGACCAGAAGATGAGCGAAGCAATGACGCTGCAGAAGATTCGCTCCAAGATGGAGCGAATCAGAGAGAGACAGTTCCGACTCAATCCAGAGCTAGCGAAACAGGAGCGCGATCACTTTAGTGGTAAGTGTACACAGATTTATTCTCGGTGTATAAAGTAGCAATTATTTATCTATGGTGTGGCAATGTACAATGTACATCCAGCTTATTAGATGATACAGTTTAATGCTTTTTCTTATTTATCAGCTTTGAAATGTGCTGAATATTGTCTAACATAAATAGTGGACTACTTCCGTGTGGCTGATGGCTGCGCTATGAACTGGTTGACTAGCTCTGTGAGATGTGCATTAGATAATTAATTAAATAAATCTTGTACTTTTTGATATTCCATATAGGTTGTTTATTATTTTATTGATATTTATTGCTTCTATTGAAGTATATTTTTATCTCAGGATTAGACACCATCAATATTTTCCTTAGCGACAATCCTAAATGATATTTGACAGAGCACACTGGAATCAAGAGTGTTGCAATGTGGCTATTTAACAAGTGATCTTTAAACTTTTTCAAAGGTATGAAAAAGAAGTTGGAATTTGCTGGTCATATGCTAAGAGGATCCAGTGGTAGCACACAGGTTCTAGCATTGGAAGGAAAAGTGTGTGGTAAAAGAGCCAGAGGAAGACCGGGAGTAGTGTGGACAGATGATATCATAGGTTGAACACAACTAGCGACATACGAGATTGTAAAGAGGACAGCGGAAGATAGAAGTAGTTTATGGTAGTCGACCTTCTTTTAAAAGATGACACATGATGATGATGGTATCTTGAATGCAGTCTTGCAACTGCGTACTTATTGTAATCTTTGCTTAGAATTCAATTCAATGTTATTATTATGTAAAGTGAAATTTGAGTCTACATCAGAATGAATAAATGCTTTTAATATATACAAATCAATTTAGTTTGTAGAAAATTGTTTTCAAATACGTAATTCGATAACTTTTAAGGTCTATGGACAAACGGATTGTTGCATCAACAGGTGTGTAATCTTTCGCTTGTTGCAATCTGACTAGGTGTGCAGTAGGTAAGATCTGTGTTCAACGTGAAGCTGTTGATGTGTGTGTTTGCTTGTTGTACAGTGATCCGAGGCGGTGACTACTACATGTTTGAGGACATTGAGGAGGACCAGATGACTGAGATGTCCGACGAGTGTACTCAAGAGACGGTCGTTCCAGGCTGTGACAGACCGGGACCGCTGGAGGTATGCTCATAATCCATCTTGCAACTAGTAGCCATTCAGTGAGATAGTCATATTAATTCCAGCCTATGTAACATTAGCTTAAACAATTAGTTAAAATGACAATTGCATTTCATACATAAACTTTATATTTTTTGTGGTTTAATTTTTTGGGAGTTCATATTTTTAGTATATAAAACATTTGGATATTTGTATCGTCTCTATACCAGCATTCAGTTGTCGATATATTTGTGTGTATTGGTAGAACTTTAAAGTTTGAGTAATTGGTTGAAATGAGCAGGGGAGTCTGTATGAAGAAGAGTCTGTTCGTTGCGACATCGAAAGCCTTATAATAAGCTTGATTAATGAGATGATGATGACGAATGGATTCCTTGGAAGTTTATATTGATTGAGTTCCCATGTGTGCAGCTTATGGTATATTTATTTTAAAGATAAATGGATAAGTAAGTGGACGTTGAAATACTGGGAAACCGATATTATACGTGTCAGCAATTTTAACTGTGATTTTTGTGCAATATTTATTTGTTTGTTTTTGTTTAGTCTCTGAATGTACATATTTTGTTCTCTGCAAGATTCTAAACGAAGGAATACGTAAAGGCACAAAGGATGCGCTGGATCTATGGAAGCGTAAGAGCGCTTCGGAGGAAGAGGAACCGACATCACCGTTACCCACTCAGGAAAGCTTCCAGTCTCTCGATGATGGCGAGCCGGAAGATGCCGTAAGATTATTATCTGTCTATCTTTTACTTACATTTTATTGGTGTAGTCATTCAGCATGGTATATTGTATGTGTCATCTGTGTGTTTAATGTTTATATATATTTAGATTTTGAATTCATTCATTTAGATATGATTTTGTAGAGTAGTTAACGTTTCAATTACAGTTTTATTGGAATGGTAACACTTTAGAGCAATGAATAACTGCAGTTAACAATGTCGTATCTGTTCTGACTACATTAACAGGAAGCCTGGCTGATTTAGTAATAAATTGTTTGAACTACGTATTTGAAGTACGTATCTTTGGCTAACTTGCCATCTGGACAGTATATGAATTTGGATATTAGCCGTACATGTATGAATTCATACATTGTCCAGATGGCAAGTTAGCCAAAGATTTGTACTGCTTCCGCTTTATGTACGTTGATGGAAGGTACTGAATTTGTTATCGGATGGGGATATCTTTGATTAACCTTTATTGTACATTAGGTTTCTAAAAGCAGCTATGATCATACACATTAGTATACCAGCATGACATTGTCCAGTATAGACTGGACTTTGAGATAAATTTCCTTCCGTTATTATAAGGGAATTGTTTGCAAACAAACTGGCAATGATCAAACTCTGTAGTACAGATCAACATAATGTAATAAACTCTCGTCCATATGTACTCAATAGCTCGTTTCCTTGAAGAAGTCAAGCTTACTTATTTGCATGCAAACCAGTAGAACAGTGAATTATTTGTTACTCTTAATACCTAGATCTAAATCAATTAGCTTCAAAACAGTTATAAGTTAAATGATTTACTGCATAGCACATTTTAACGATAATATCAATGAAACTAAATGCAACTAAGGTGAACTATATTTTAGTTACTTCTACAATAAATTTATATGAAAGACACGACGGTTTATCCCAAAATAATGTGACTGAATTATTTATTACATCGAAATCGTATCTTTCGCCTGTGCGCTTGTTCTAGGACGTCTTTCACTCCGTTTACTCTGGGCTAAACGAGATCGCAATTGTAAGGGCACGACACATGTTTGACTTTTTTTGTTTTGTTTTGTTTGCTAGTGATAAAAGTTTTATCTGTGCAGCTTATTATCCACATGTGCTACTAATGTTTGTGTGTCTGTTCTTCATGTTTGTGTGATCCACTTGCATGTGTGTGAAGCTTCTGTCCCTTTCTTTCTCACTCTCACTCTCTCTGTCTGTCTTTTTGTTTGTCTCTCTCACTGTGTGTGTGCTACTGATTCTATCATTGTGGTTGTGAAGTTTTTATATTTGCTTTTAAAGCTTTTGGTTGTAGCTTTTTTGTAAATTTGCGAGGCGCTAGAATTAAGTTTTATAGTCTTTGGATTGATATTCACAGAACTACTAGTTTGGCCCAGGGCATTCTAAGCACTATTAAATTCTATGCTCAATTTATAGGTGTTTCTGTTAGTGTATTTATTAGACGACAGTGGCAGTCACAAAACTGCTGTTTGCTGTTGATGTAAATAATGGTGCATTCTTGTGGTCTTTCATAATGAAGGCATAGTGCCGTGTATAATATACAATCATCGTCGTCATCGCCCGTTTACAGCTACTCGCTTTCGCTAGATGTCTGCACAGAGCATAAGTTGATATCATTAATTAATATCATTGAGGGTTCATTATGGCTGGATTTTTACGGCCACATGCTGATGCTAACCTTTACCGGGCACGGGGTGATTTCCCTTCGTCAGAGAAAGTTATTCTGCTCTTTGATTCGGTAGTGTCAGCAAGCACAGTGTAGCCCCCACTATCATAAACTAAAGGGCAGTTGGTTTGTGCAGTATGCTACTTATTGCTAAGGTAGCTAGTTCTATATCGTTGAGCTCCTTTGCTGGGGTAGATTATTACCAATTCTGTAGCGTGATATGTAATTTTTTTTCTTGTCCGGACATTATTAAATTAAATTTAGGAAATTTATGCTATCAAATGTTTCATCATATAATAGTAGTAAAGACTAGCTACTGTGCTTGTAGTCATAATATTGTGTCGTATAGTGTTTGGCGCAGAGCGCTGTGTTATTGCATTGTGTTATAGTGTTTAGTGCTGAGTGGCGTGTTATAGTATTTAGTGCTGACTGACATGTTGTAGTGTTTAGTGCTGAGTGGCGTGTTATAGTGTTTAGTGCTGAGTGGCGTGTTATAGTGTTTAGTGCTGAGTGACGTGTTAGTGTTTAGTGCTGAGTGACATGTTATAGTGTTTAGTGCTGAGTGTTTTGTTATAGTGTTTAGTGCTGAGTGGTGTGTTATAGCCATAGTGCTAAGTGGTGTGTTATAGTCATAGTGCTAAGTAGCGTGTTATAGCCATGTTACTATACTTGGCGTGTTATAGTTAGTCCATATCTCATGCATTGCTCTTTACGCTGTGTTCACTATCTAGCCATGCCTTGCAATTGTTTACTATTCTGCAATATGGTTATTATTGTGCTCGGACGCCACTTTGACATGTGCATGTTTTGACATCATGTCATGGTGTCGTGTGCATGACACCATGACGTGTGCATGACACCATGACATGCACAATTGCACATGCTTTTTTATTTATTTGTTAAACTGATGCTTGTTCTGTGTGTGTGACTGTAATCCATGTGTACCCAAGAAGCACTTACAATTTGTTTGTAGACAAATTGTAGCGAGTGGTACTTTCATGTAGACTGTATATTGCAATGTCTATGAATGAGTGATGCTTGCTATATTTTATTGGTGTGTAATACTGTGCTGTTGCAGATCCTTGTATGTTTTTTAACATTATCCTGAAATGATAGAATTTGTGTGTTTGTCAGGGGCGTATGCATGTGTGTATTTTTGGGGAGGAGAGTGTCTAGTTAATAGATCGTGTATGCGTGTGTGTGTGTATGCGTGTTTGGGAGGAGCGGGTCGAGTTAATGGATCATGTATGCGTGTGTGTATGCGTGTGTGAGAAGGAGAGGAGAGGGAGGGTCGAGTTGATGAATCATGTATGCGTGTATGTAAGTGCATGCTTCAACGTCCCTATATGTTACGCACTGAAAATTTACGAAACGATGAACTTGCTTTAACGAATGAGAAATCATTCATAGTTTTAGCAATTTGTGTGCAAGAGTGCGCATGGCGGATGTTTTTTGCATTTGCTTGATTGCATGAACAACATTAATGCGATACTAGTTGTATGTGCAACTGTTCATGATTTTAAATTACTTGGAGTATATTATATTTAGGATTTATAGATCAGTCGAGTGAGAGGTCAGTGAGAGAGTATATAGTTATGTTTGGCTGAAAAGTTTGTATCATCATCATCGTCAATATCTTATTATGTCAGTTCCCCTCACCCCATTCCCGTCCCCCTTCCCCACCCCGAGGCTGCAATTAGGCATAATAAAAAGAAATAATGGTGCATTGTGTTCAAATTGATCCTCATTTTTAGATCATAGCGGTAATTAGCTACAATATAGGATTTAATTAAACATATATGATGAGCGGCTAACCTTTCCAGACAAGGAAACTGATGTAAGATGTAGATGATGATGATGTGTTTAATTGAATTTACAATACAATACACTATTTTAATTGTACAGCAGCTGGATGTCTTTGCTGACATGATGAATCTCATTGCTCTTATTCTCAAGTATGCGGTCTCAACGGGTCTATTGAGAGCATGATCTCTTTCTGTGTGCAAATACATACAAACAAGAATCTTGGTGTCTGGTTATGATTATTGGATGGAAATTGGATGAAGTGATTTATTTTATACTTTTTTCAAAAGTTATTATTAGTTTCTGTGTGAAATGTTCGCATTGATTTGGTCTCTAATTCTTAGCTCTTATTCCATCCGTATTGTTATTATTTTACCAACTCCAGAGACTATTCCTAATGTTGGTCTCAGTGTTTACAAGAGTAATTATATTTAAGCGATTGGAAAGGTATGAATGGTCAGACTTTTACATACACTTGACTCCAGTTTGTGCATTTCACTTTTTCTCATGTTGAGTCCCGTGCAACAGTTACTCGCATTTTTTTACTGTGTGTCTGACAATTGTCCCATATGCTTCTGTGTATATTTGGTGTTTGTTTGTGTCCGTCAGTATTTATGTGACATATCAGATCATATTATGAGGAGGCTGGTGTGCTGTGTAAAATATTGATGACTAGGGTTGGGTTGTTTATCAACATTCGCAGCATTTTACGTCAGTTTTCCCCTCTCGGCGTGTAATTATGGACGAGTAATTATGCTCACACAACTGTTATTGTTTCTCATGTTTTAGTCGAACGCGGATGACAAAGATGGCAAGGGTAGGAAGAAAGCCAAGTCATCGCCTGGTCAGACTCGACGACCTGTCTCCTCCGAGGAAGACGAGGAGGAGGACGAGTCACCGGATGCTGAAGAGGAGGGCGAAGACGGATCGAAGAAGAAAAAAGGTAGGCTGCTGATTCTATTGTAGTCTCTTATGAGTCTTTTCACTTGTCTACTACAACTGCCAATACTAACAGTGTGCATTATTGGTAGCACGGTTTGTATCTGAATATATCAGAGCTGCGTCTAAACATGTATGTACATTTATAAGTCAATAAGCTTAGTTCTGAATGGTGTTCAGCCACAGACTGATTCTTGATGTGCTGGTAATTCTTTTTAAAGAGACTGTGTATTTTTGCCATGTGATGCAGATCTGTGTGAGACGTGTTGCAGCCGGCTGACCGGCTTGTTGTGTTGCATGTTGTAGGTGAGACGTGTTGCAGCCGGCTGACCGGCTTGTTATCTCGCATGTTGTAGGTGAGACGTGTTGCAGCCGGCTGACCGGCTTGTTATCTCGCATGTTGTAGGTAAGACGAGTTGCAGCCGGCTGACCGGCTTGTTGTATCACATGTTGTAGATGAGACATGTTGCAGCCGGCTGACCGGCTTGTTGTGTTGCATGTTGTAGGTGAGACGTGTTGCAGCCGGGTGACCGGCTTGTTGAAGCTCGTCTACGTGGTGTTCTGTTCTGCTCTGGAGAGACTCGTCGTGTTCTTCAACTCTCTGTCCAAGGACTACCGCGAGGTGTCGTGCCTTCTCACTGAGGAGAAACTTGCTCGCATGGCTTCCAAGGTACACAGCCCTTCGACTTGTTCTATCATTAGTATGAATAAATTAAACCTATTTTCTGCTGGCTGCGAATAAATTAAATCTATTTCCGTTAGCTGCTGTTCGTCAGTATTTCAATGCGAAATAAGGCTATTGCGACAATTAGCTTGGTTATGGTAGTTTTTTTATTTTAGAATATGCAGACAAAAATAATAAAAAACATTAAATCCAACAGTGGAACATTTCTGTCTCCACGTGATTGCGACCTGTGGAGAGAAAGATTTCCATTGTTGTAAACGTTAAACCCTTCCTGACGAGGAAAACTTGTAAAATGTTTGATGATGATGATGATGAATGATATCGAGGTAGAAGCGTAGGATGAGAGATAGAGAATGTAGAGAGGCGCCTGTAGATACGTGCTTTGATAGTAGATATATTTTATGTCTTTGTTTATTCACTGTATGCTTGTGCTATTGTAGCAATGTTCTGAGCAAGAACAGGATCAAGGTTTGACGCCCCTCGTGGATGTCACGGACTCGGTGGGGGAGGGGTCAAGTTCAGGAGCTGTGAGGTGAGCTGACTGTTGCAGAGCATTCTTACGCCGATAATTTCTTTCTCTATTTGCAACCATCATAATCATCGCCCCGTTTCAGTGTTGCCCCTGGTTATTTGCTATGGTACATTTGACTTTGTTATTGTGTATGTATGATATTTGGTTATGCTTTGTTGAGTTGGTGTTTGCACCTACGATTTTTTTTTATCCTAGCAACACATGGTGCATTAGAAGTGCATCATGTGCATGCATACACATACATATACATGCCTTGGTCACTGATGTGTTGAATGTTGCCTTTCCCATGCCTCGGAGTCAGCTCTTGTTGTTGAAATCTGTGCGTGTTATCAAGTTTTGTATTGTATTGTATAATAGACTCGATGTGTTCCTCCTCACACTCGGCAGTAAGGTCATTGATGCTACTAAGGGCGTCTGATTGTAAAAAAAAATTAAATTGCGAATGACAGCACACGATGATTTGATTGTTTATCGATACAAGCGAGCTCGGTCGAATCTCCTACCTAGTCCAATTAGGGAAACGTTTCATTACGTCGGTTGTGATTATCATATGGTCAAGCTCTGTTGTGGTGAGTAAGCCAGTTATATCTATTTATGAACACGCTATATGGCCTTTATTTACCTGACATG
>JAQFYQ010001806.1:0-12668 GCA_034694885.1 Buchholzia appendiculata | reverse complement strand
TCTCTCTCTCTCTCTGCTGTAGCTCCTTGGCCCTGCCTAGAGACCGATAGTTAATCTAGCGCAAACCAGTCCGTCACTGTACATGTCAATAGCAATCGATGGAAGTGGACCAACGTTTCGCTGTCGTCCAGCCGTCCATCGATCCTTTTCTTCGTTTATTTTCTTCTTCTTCTGCCAGAGCCATCAACAGCCGCATGGATTGCACTTTCCAATAGTTGAAAGTGACGTGTTTCACGGATTGGACTTCGCAGCAGTTGGAAGTGATCACGTGTTTCGAAGTTAAATACGTTTTGCAAGTAGTATTAAAGGATGTGAAAAATAAATAGAATACTGACGAGAACTATTTGTTTGTGCTATATTCACAAACAATACATTTTGAAACAGCTACAGCGAAAGTTATTGCTAGTTTTGAGGAATTAGATGTATTAAATAGAGTGAACCTTTCTGCTAGTATAAAGCGTTTTATCGTTAAATAAGTTCCCATGTACTGAACTTATATGATATAACAATATGATAGTGTTATAATCAATCAAGACATAATAATACTACCACTGATTTGTATAAGGGAATTCTATCAAATAGCGTGGATGTTTTAACTACAATTCTTATAACGCTTTGAATGAGCGATTGATAACAGTACCATCACCTGCTAAGCTGTACGCTGTAACATTTGAAAGGTTAAATTCTCATTTAGACAAAACATAAATATAGGCCAAAATTCAAATTAGCTTAGAAATTGCAAGTGCACAATACGTCAGCAAATAGTATCATTTGGCAACGGAACGTCAATCACACACGTAATTCCGTAACTAGAAATTATCAATAATCAAGTGTCATATTTTACTTAAAAACAATTGATGGATATTGTGGGCTTAAATACTATAATGTTTGAAATATTTTAAATAAAAACAATTGTTCATACAAGCATAATTATTGTAATCCATCATTATAGTGCTCTACTTTCCACTGTATGTTTTTTTCAAATTGAACTTCTCAATCCTGCGTTATCATCCACTTTCTATAAGTTTTAAACAAATTAATTTTTCTTCGATTCGTCGACATTAATTTATTATCTATGATATACTATCTACAGTATCTAAATCACTATCTTACTATCTACATACACTGTTATATAAAGTTCATTCTCAAAAAGAAGAACACGAACAATGTTCTGGGTACATTTGAAAACAAAAACTAGACAAAAAATAAAAACACTAACAGACAAGATCACAATCAGAGATCATTGTGTGGCTTACAGATTCAAACAGCGTAGGCAAAGTAATAGGAATAAAGAATATAGATGTTCAACTAAATTATGCTTACGAAAGAAGTATAGGTATCTTCTATTTAGTAACTGAACAGTTTAAATAAACAGCATGACAACTTTAGAAAACAATCATCAAGTAAGATACTCCATATTCTGTCTTCTGAAGCTGAAACAGTATGTCCTGCAATACGTCGCCAATTCACCTCCAATTAAGATGTTCATTATCCAGCCCTTCCTTGCACTCACCACGGCTTATCTTTCGCCAACAGTTTTCAATACCTAATTCACGCCAAATTCTAACAAATCTTTGCTTCAGACTTAACAAAGCGATAATATTCTAAGATAGCACTAACCTTACATTGAACAGCAATAAATGCATAATTGCTTGAACATGTCGATATTAATACTATCCTAGTGAATAGAATATATCAATTATTAACATTAAGTTCAGTGCATGCAGGCCACAATCAATGTCCAGTTCCTCATGACGTCATCAGAGACTCGTCACGCTGTGCTGATTCAAAGCTGCGCCAATATGCCATTCTCTCTTATTTACGACGCATTTCAACTGCAGTAGCTGTGACAGCTTTGTTCGGACGCTTTGAACCGCGACACACTGGATCTTGGCTGCTTCCATGCGTGGAACAATCGAAGCGCGCTCAGATATCTGAGCTTAATGTCCTTCGTGTCGTAATCAGAACAATTGCTTCCAGGTTTTACTAGACAGTCAGCCGCTTCACGTCAGACTGTGGTGCCACACAAGCTCGAGTAGACATACCTCTGACGTCTGAGTTACGCAATCTCTCGCAGAGCTATACCTAGCCTGGGAAAACACGGTTAAGGAAGGTCCCATTATTTCAGCTGTTATTTGTATCTTCAAAGAATAAAATGCGTTTAACGATGCTCAGCTTCCGTGTATATTTATCTGCGACATTACGCGCTGCGTTTTGAGTAAACGGTAATAGTTGAGTGAAACATGTTTATTATTAGTAGTAATAACATAGATTCGAAGACTGCAATTGTTTAATGCCGGTCTCACCGGTGTCACACCTGTGCACCGGAAAGTGTTTATTTCGATACGCAAAATGCCGTACTACTCAGATAAAATCGAATGGTAGTGAAAATGTTCACAATGATTTCTCTAGTCATGAATAATATCTGTTTGGAAACAGTTCCAGGCGATGACACTCGACAAGGCCACTGATCCACTACCAAATGAGGCAATGACAATTTGAATTTTGTAGCACCCTGTATCATAGATTACATTATGTTGACTTAATGCGTTAATTTTCGCGATGCGATCAGAGGAACAAATCATGTTTGTAATCTACAACTATATAAATAGATGAGGATATTGTTTTTTAATGACGCAACGGCGAAAAACTACGCTAAATGTTCAATGTGCTATTTATTGCTCGCTTGCAGTTGCGGCGTTCAGCGCTGGCAATGTGGGATTTGAGGACATTGACGAGTGTTGATAGTTCACATACAACAACAACAGGAACAGAAGCAGCAGCAGAAGCAGCAGCAGCAGCAGCAGAAGGACCAGCAGCAGCAGAATCAGCAGCACAAGCAGCAGCAGCAAACAGCAGCAGAAGCAGCAGCAGCAGAAGCAGAAGCATCAACAAATGCAGCAACACGGCCAACTACAACTGAATATACAGTATAATGAAAGAACATTGCAACATCACTCTAACACAATTTCTAATAATTATCTAATCATATCCGGATTGGACAGTCAGCCAGTCCCAAAGCATTGCTATAAGTCAATTGAAAGGCGGGTAGTTCACTAATACCAACTTCGCTCCCGGACACCGACCGGCCGAGAATGCACCAACGGTAACAACGAATTGTCTTCAATTCTTCATCGCTGCAAAAATATCATTTCGGTAGTATTCTGTTGTAATAATTTTGAATACATAAATCCAGTCATCAGTTAGAATTGAAAAAGAAACAATATCTTTAACGTTCGGTTAAAATTCTAGCTACCTTTTCAAACTGCTACCCTCGGGGGAGGTCTTTGAAGTCTAAAATTTTGCACACATTTTTAATTTGTTTCTGACACATTAGGAGATCTGGATGTTTAATTGCGACTGCAAAAAACATCTAGTAAATTGTAAGAAAGATTTTCGTTTGAAGATTTAAACCTGTACCCCCCTCCCCCTCGCGCTCCTTAAATATGGCCCAGGTAAATACGACGAGACATCTGCAGTAAATAGTCGCTTGGATCTATTGAAAGTTTCTGTAGAATAATTACGTCAACGTCCAAATAGCCGAGCGGTCAGTTGACCGCATGAGCATCCATGTATACAACGCTGAACGACGTTGTTTACTGAAATAATTCTCAACCTTTCGCGAGCCAAATCTATTAAATTACGCTGCTGGAAAATTATCTCAGAAGAGTTTTCGTCTTTGAGCTGCAAACAGGAAAGCGTACGTTCAACTCAGAACTGGACAAATATTCTCCACGTACTGTTTGTATATGCAAATACTAATTTCTCGGTTCAGTCGTTTAGTGAATAGCAAAGTGGGTAAATCACAATCTTACAGCAGAATACAGTCCTATTTACAGTCCAAAGTTCCTACAGTCCTACATATCTACAGTTGTAGAATCATACAGTCATCAGTACTACAATCTTAAAGTTCTATAGTTCTACAGTCCTACAGTTGTTGTTGTTTGTGTCCCGCCCTAGTCTCCGTCAGGCTAGGGCCCCATTCCTCCTCCGGCTGCCGACAGGGCGTCCTCCCACAGCTGAAGTAGATCCGCCGCTTCCACGGGGTCTCGCCACAAGTCCAGAAGTTCCAGGTTGGTTTTTATTGAGTGGCACGAGAAGAGGTGTCCTTCAGTTCTACTGTCCTACAGTTACACAGTTCTACTTTCCTGTACTTCTACTCTCCTGCCATTTCTACAGTCCTATCATTATACAATTCTATAGGGTCCGGCAGCAACAATCATGACAGTGTCACACTGCTGTTCAACAGCCTCTTCCAATCATGAGAGTGTCACACTACTGTTCAATAACCTCTTCCAATCATGACAGTGTCACACTGCTGTTCAATAGCCTCTTCCAATCAAGACAGTGTCACACTGCTGTTCAATGCCTCTTCCAATCATGACGGTGTCACACTTCTGTTCAATGGCCTCTTCCAATCAAGACAGTGTCACACTGCTGTTCAATAGCCTCTTCCAATCATGACGGCGCCACACTGCTGTTCAATGCCTCTTCCAATCATGACAGTGTCACACTGCTGCTCAATAGCCTCCTACAATCATGACAGTGTCACACTTCTGTTCAATAGCCTCCTACAATCAAGACAGTGTCACACTTCTGTTCAATAGCCTCCTACAATCATGACAGTGTCACACTGCTGTTCAATAGCCTCCTACAATCAAGACAGTGTCACACTGCTGTTCAACAGCCTCTTCCAATCATGACAGTGTCACACTGCTGTTCAATAGCCTCTTCCAATCATGACAGTGTCACACTGCTGTTCAATAGCCTCCTACAATCATGACGGTGTCACACTGGGGATCAATTGTTATTTTGTGTTCTGCTGTCAAGGTGGCAGGCTACTTCTAATCAGAATGTTTCTCTTCTTATCGTGGCAGTATTGCAGACTTTCAATCGGAAACACACTCCTAAGCTTTTTTCCGCATACAACTTTACGTCTGGTAGTAATACGGCAACACTTTATCGAGCTGCGGTACTAGCTGCCGTTGAATTATTACGCATTAATTGAGATGCCTAATTTTCAATAATCGCCTTTTATTTCTCTATAATATGTTGGTTCCCAAGATTTCATGTCGCAGGAAATTTCCTTGACGTCGAGTCATTGATGGATTGCTAACACGATTACTCGCCAACGCGGCGTTACGCGGAGATTTGAATCTCCTCCCACAAGCTATCACGCCAGCATCAGTAGCAGCAAGATATGGTGATAAGACAGCAGTAAGATAGCAGTATAAGATCTACGCAGTGTAGGAGTTGTGAAAAATAGGTGTGGGGTGGTTGGCCGAGTGGGGCAGGTGGGGAGTTGGAAACGGTCCAAAATTAAGCAAAAGCATCCCTCTTGGTACTTTTTCAAAATATGTAGGGTATCATGTCATTTCATGCCAAGGGTCTTATGTCATTCACCAGGGTAGTCAACCCCCCCCCCCCAAAAAAAACGAATCCCACCCTGGATCTGAGAAAAAATATCATGCTGTGAGATATCAGAGCGATTTAAAAAATTAATAAATAAACGCACAAGAAATAATGTTTCAATATAACATCAATAAGGCATGTCAGTAAGACATAGCAGTAAGGCATGGCAGTAAGACCTAGCAGTAAGACATGGCAGTAAGACATAGCAGTAAGAAAAGCAGTAAGACAGCAGTAAGACATAGTGTTCAGTTAGACAGTAGTAAGACATAGAAGCAAGACAGCAGTATGGCATAGCAGTAAAACGTAGCAGTAAGACATAGCAGTAAGACATAGCAGTAAGACAGCAGTAAGACATAGCAGTAAGACAGCAGTAAGACATAGCAGTAAGACAGCAGTAAGACAGCAGTAAGAAAAGCAGTAAGACAGCAGTTAGACATAGCAGTAAGACATAGTATTAAGACATAGCAGTAAGACATAGCAGTAAGACATGGCAGTAAGACATAGCAGTAAGACATAGCAGTAAGACATAGCAGTAAGACATAGCAGTAAGACATAGCAGTAAGACATGGCAGTAAGACATAACAGTAAGACATGGCAGTAATACAGCACTTAGATACAGCAGCAATACATAGCAGTGATAGCAGTAAGACAATCAGTAAGACAGCAGCAAGACATAGCACAGATAGCAGTAGCAGTAAGACAGCTGTAAGACATGACAGTAAGATGTAAGTTTGATGTCGGTAAGATTCCGAAGTAAGTTACTATGACACAACAACATAGTAGTAAGATAACGGTCGCCAATTCGAGTCCGTCAGTAGTTCTTGGCACCAATTGCTCTTTGCACCAATTTTCTTTGTTTATTTATGTTGTCGAATTCCTGAGAAATGTGTGGCGATGAGAACGTTCTGATCACACGTGAAAAGTGCTGCAATAGTTTCACGTTGTACTACCAATTATGAATATAATTAGAGGTCAGTGACCGTTGTACCTGAAAACTATAACGAGTTCTCATTATCATTATGTCGGGCGTTCAACCGCCGATTAGCCAAGAGTTTTTGTTTGCGATCCGGTGTCGGCGACAAATTAACAATTAGCCTAGAAGAAGCCCGGGAGACACGATGCGGCTGATTTAACGACGATTTAATTGGCGAGCTAAAATAGTCGAAACCATGGTGTGTGCAGCTTTCTTGGTGACATTTAGCCGCGCATTTTATCGGAACTCTAATAATAACACTTATTTTTCATTTTTAAAGTTGTGAACTAATAACAAACTTGACAAGTCGATATGGACGATGATAAGGTATTGGTTACTGAGCTTCGTGCTAACCAATAAAAGCAGACAAATTTCTTCATATTTTTTTAATTCTTTAGTTTTGCAATGATTCCGATCACTTTGGTGCTAATAAATTGTGTGTGTTGCATCAAAATTCTTATTTTGTTTCAATATTATCTTTTCATATATTATCTTATATTACACACTTTGAAAGCTTAACTCTTCACAAGGCTTCCTGGCTTTGCTTTATTTAATTGTTCAATTAAATTATAATCGATCGTCGCCCCACCCCCCTATAAGTTCAGGTTTTTAAGGATATGTCCGGAGGCCTTAATAACTTCAATTTGAACAACCACAGTACGCGGCAGTAACATATGGAGTGTGGTCACTGTTTTGTTAATATCACTGTAAATAATAACTTTAATAATGCACAAAATAGCACCAACTCTAGTTTTCAAAAGGGAAGTCATTGAAAAATTGACTTTCTGAAGTTCCTATTTCAACACATTTCATTGTGCACACAATATAATTGCAGTAATACGTTGCACGAAATGCATTATTCTGAGCATCTTAGTTATTCAAACAGTCACAGTGCATGCTAGTCGTCTATTGTCTAAAAAGTGCTACCGCCAGTGCTACTACCAGTGCTACCACGAGTGCTACCACCACTGCTACAATCAGTGCCACAATCAGTGCTATCACCAATGCTACCACCAGTGCTATCATCAGAGCTACTACCAGAGCTACTACTAGGGCTACTATCAGGCTACCACCAATTCTACCACCAATTCTATCACCAATTCTACCACCAATGCTACCACCAATGCTACCACCAGTGCTACCACCAGTGCTACCATCAGTGCTAACACCAGCGCACTCATCCGTACTACCACCAGTGCTACCACTTGCAGGGGTGGTTGGAAGAGGGACCGTGGGGTGAGATCACGTGCAGGACTGAATGGTTGTCCTTTATAAAAGTTGTGTGCACTGGAGGAACTAAGAATGTGACTAATTCTGTCCGATGTGAACTAGAATAAATTATTTTACCTCATTCACACACAGTAGAGTCTCCCACCTCAACCCAATAGGATCCTGGATTAGTCTGGAAACTACTATCTTGTTATTTTACAAAGCTATCAATTCTACCACTATCTTTCAGGCTCCTGTATGCTCTCTCTCTCTCTTTCTCTCTCTCTCTCTCTCGCTCTCTCTCTCTCTCTCTCTCTCTGTGTTTTTTACACTCTCTCTGTTTCTATCGCTCTCTCTCGCTATCTCCTCGTCTCTCCCTCCCTCACTCTGTATCTTTGTCTCTCTCTCTCTCTCTCTCTCTCTCTCTCTCTCTCTCACTCTCTCTCTCTCTCTCTCTCTCTCTCTCTAGAAAATCCTACGGCTCATTTGCACCAAGTAGTAATCTACCACTCTAGTGTAACTAGATTGCTCTCTAGTTAATTCGACGAGTTGGGGCAATTCTTGTGCACAGAAATTACTCGAAGAAAGATTGCCATCAAAAGTAAGTACTTTACTTTAGTGCAACGGTGAAGGTCGTCCATGCCCTAATTTATACGAGAAGCACTTCGTCAACGCAGGCGTACTCTATTCATAAGAAAAACCTTGCGTACGAGTCTAAGATTATTCGACATAGAATTATTTTTGTCCTATCCTGTTATTTTATCAGAAATTAGAAAATTCCCGCTTTGTTTTGATTGACACAAATTATGCTTGAATCCACCAATTTCTCGGTAGGACATCTCGGAGTTTGGGTGGCCAAGCGTCCGCATTGAATGCATTCTGCATGTATACATGTAATACAGAGATATTCACAAAACGAATATGTGACATTGCAGGCCTTGAATAAGTAATATAGCCTTAAACGCGAGGTGATGTACAGAAAGGTCAGGGGAAGCCACCTGAGCTGATCTCATCTCCATAGTCAATTTATGACATTTACATGCCATCAATGAACAGATATTCAGCTTTTGTATTTATTTAGGTATTTCAGTAACAATGTAAATTAAATTTTCTTCGTGATAAACTGTGGCATCCTGTCCACGCTAATTATGTTAAATTGTAATTTGTTTAGTATCAAAATGCAGGACATTATGATAATACATGCACATTTTAAGCAAGAAAAATATCACAATTCTTGGAGAACTGTAGCAGAAATGAATGGTGCACGATATGTGGTGCATTGTAAAATTAGAGTGAAGGAAGATAGTGTGAGACTCGAGAAATTTCCATCAAAACACAAGTTGTTCAACTGACAGTCAAAGCTGCGGAGAGAGAAATCAAAGCCATGATGTTAACATGGACCAGTTGATGTTAATGGATGAACCATGTTGATGTTAACATGGACCAGTTGATGTTAATGGATGGACCATGTTGATGTTAACACGGACCATGGATGATGTTAATCAAGACCACCGGTCTCGAGGTCGGCGTAATATACCAACATTCTCGGTGTCGGTATTTGACACTGTCTTCCTGTTTTGCCTTGTTATTATCGCTGGCTTAGAGAAAAAAAGTCACCACATACACATTGTGTGTTCGAGGACAAGTACACAGTGGCTAATACCAGCAGCAGCAAATTCCGCAAAGTTCCCGAATTGAAGTATATATTATTGGAAACAAACATAATCTTCAGACGCGCATACTTGAGGGGAATTATTTCGACGAATAAAATAACGAGCACCATGTCCTTTCGAGATTAAATTCATTGAATCAAGTGAATAGTAATGTTTAGCATCAGAAGGTTGATTTCTGGGAAAGATCTAATCTTTAACGGAAGTAAAAACAAATTTCAGGGAAAACAGCTAAGCGGATAAATTTAGTGATTGTCCTGTAATGCTTAGCTAGATGTACTACACCATTGTGTCACTTCACTTTGTTTCTTGGACCTTCAGCTCAGCTTTGTTCCACAACTCCAAGGTCGATAGACTATTCTAAATGTCTACTTTAGTTGTCTTCGCCGCAGCCTCGAGTCTTTATTGCAATCTTTATGATTGCAGCCTTAGTTCTAAGCGTTCCTCTCAATGGTCGCCAGCATGTCAATAGTTGCGCCACGACGCTCTCTGAATGTTAATGGGCCCCACACGACACACACTTGCATACATTAATACTCTGCGCTCGGCACTTCTTGCATGATAATCGGTCTTGAATTTTCTCCTCGGTTTGTTTGCAATCTTGTTGGTCTTGCTGTCTCCTCAGCATCGCCAATGTAAGTCTCACGGATAAAATTCTTTCCATGTAAGAGAACTGAGCTTGAGATGTAAATGTTTCATCTGTAATTTGTTGGATAGAAGAACTAGAACAGATTTGATCTAGTTATAACGCACTGAGCGTCGACGTTGATATTACTCGAGGTCATTAGCAGATTCGGAAGACTATGGGAGAGGAAGAAGAACCAAGATATCCATGACCTCCAATTCGTCCTTTGACTGTATTTGGCCTCTTTCCTCCATTGCTTTCAGTAGCTATATCCATCATGGCCTCCCTTCAGCAGTCACTTCAGTGGTCTTCCATGCATAAGTGTACAGGGCCAAATATACATCAGACGGGAAAAATTAATAACAAATAAAGTGAAAACTTTTACTCGACTTATTAACTATATTCACACAATTTTTATAACACGAATCTACTCGCAGAAAAACATTAATTGACAGAGTAAAGGCTATTCGCCTGCTTTCTTCGGTTTTGGCGTCATATTTTCTTACAAGGTCCTTCACTACTGTTAACCCTACTCCAAAAGATTGTCCAGTTTTAATTATAACGCGTAATTACCAATAACCATTAGTACGATGATAGATTAGGTAAATATGCTAAATATAACAAGCTTGTCGTAACTCTCGATAATTCACTCTCAACAGTCCCGCCCTCCCCAACCCTACGCCGCTTATCCATCAGCCCCCCCCCCACTCTTCAGCCCCCCCCCCCACTATTAAGTCTACTCTCGTCTCGAAGATTGCTACGTCTATTAACAGCCTGTCATTAGCATCGATCAGAGGAATCAATCACGTGACCATGGCCTCTCGATCGAACGTCCTGATTAGGCTAAATCCGGCTACTTGTGAATGCTACCGGAAGTACTTATGAATGCTACCGGAAGTACTTATGAATGTACCGGAAGTGGTTGTACTTCCGCTCTCAGCCTCTTTCTGTATCGCGTTACTCTGGGCTAATTTTGGGTCGTTCCAGAGATTAATTCTGTATTAACATTTGAGTACGCTCTTGAGTTTCAGGGCTACAAGAGTCGCTCAACGCCTTCGACAATCTAAACGTTGTTTCTGAGATAGCTTCGTGAGCGTCATAATGGGCGCGATCATTGATCTTGATCATAGTCATAAATAGAATATTTCTACAAATAGGTCAGTTTGTCAAGGCCAGCATGGTCTGGAGGACAACAGAAGTTTGAGAGGACGTGAACGCAAGTTTGACTCGAACTAGCATGCGACGATCAATACCATAGGAACACTGTAGTCATTACTTTACTAGTTTAGATTTAGGACGAGATCCATCTGCAGTAGGATGCCATTGTTACCTTGTCAATCTCATTGCTTGTCCTGTCAAGCTCGTGAGAAATACGACGTGTCTACTTTAATGAAATAAATCCTTGAATCAGCATATCCAGGTAGCATACGAAGCATCCAGAGAGATGTGTTTAGTTGGCAATACTGAGCTGAAAATCGGTCAGATCTGTGTACTTATAACAGCAGTTAAAGATAACAGAAGCAATCTCATAAAAATAGAAGCCGTACGTCTATTTTTAAATCTGCAGGCTTTGGGAACTTATTCTCCTTTTCCGCACTCGTGTTAATATGTACAGGATCTGGAACGCAAGGCAGTGATTGTATCTATGGCCGGACGCTGCCGTTAGTTAGATTCCTGTTTCGAAGCTGGCACCAAATGACGCTACTTGGTAATAGAGGGATGGGACGTGAACAACAATTGATCTTATACATGTATTATATATATTCCAAATTTAATCCATATTGAGTGAAAAAATAATGCCATAAATATTGTGTTATATTTAATTTATCAATAGCATAATTCACATTACATTTATTGCCAATAAACCTGGATAAGGAAGATGCTGTGCAGGAAAGTTAAAACTGTACTATTTGACACATGTCTCCAGTGGATCGGTCGGCTGACGGCTCACAAGCGGCGACGGCTAATGCTAACAGTAATCGATTATCACGTGACGTTGCCGCTTGTCGATCACGAGGATTAGTGGCGACTCGGCTGATACTTTTTGTGATTAATCAATCTTTTTCTGACAACTAATTGAAGCAATGGACGGAATGAATTCGCTGCAAAGCCAGTCGATGACGTCACTCGACGACTTACCGGTCCGACATGACGTCACTCGACGTCTTGCCGCTCCGCCATGGCAGAACGACTCGGGGACTGGCAGATTGGATTACAGCGATATCATCACCTTGCAAGACATAGTCAATACGTCCAAGATTTGATGTCATGTGCCTTTAGTTTTTCTCTCGTTTCTGATCTCGCCGTAGGTTTTCTGTCTCTGTCTCTGTCTCCGTCTCTCTCTGTCTCTGTCTCTGTCTCTCGTTGTCTCTCTTTGTTTCTCTGTCTCTATGTCTATCTGTCTGTCTGTCTGTCTCTCTATCTATCTGTTTCTATATATCTATCTATCTATCTGTTTACCTCTGTCTATTTGTCTGTCTCTCTGTCTTTCTCGTTCTCACTCTCTCTCTCTCTCTCTCTCTCTCTCTCACTCTCTCTCTCTCTCTCTCTCTCTCCTTTCGCACTTGCTCGTTCGCTCGGTCCTCCTCGTTTTTCTGTCTTTCTTATTCTTTTTCTGTTAATTTTTTTTATCATGCTGTACCTCTGTCGCTCTCTCCTTTCCCTTCACATTCGAAGTCTAATCTCCTGTTGCTCTATTTATGATCTCTTTCTTTCTCAGACTGCCTCTTTTCTCTGTCTCTTTGTCTGTATTTGTTGTTTCTTTGCTCTCCTCTCTTTC
>JAQFYQ010001805.1:0-12668 GCA_034694885.1 Buchholzia appendiculata | reverse complement strand
TCTCTCGCTCTCTCTCTCTTTCTCGCTCTTTCCTTCTCTCTCTCTCTTTCTCTCTCTTTCTTTCTCTCTCTCACTCTGCATTACTGTTACTTCAATTCCTTTGTTTTACTATTCATCTCTCCGCAATTCTTTACGTGTCACCATTTCTTCCACTCAACTACTCAGATCGAAATGCGTCTCTATTTCCTCAGAGTTCTACAACAGCTTTTTCTTTGTTCTCGCTTGTCATCTGTTTTTGTTCGAAGCTTCTTTCGATGATTGTCTTCTCGCGCCTGTAGATCTTCTATTTGTTTGCACTCGTGAAGAAATAGGAATATATTGAATGTGTGCGCACTGAGAAGAAACCCTTCGTACATTCCCTTCGTTCTCACACATTGGGATGCATTGTATCTGAATGTTGAACGCCCCCCCCCTTAAATCTCGCACCCCTTCCATCCCGCTCCCACAAATAGAGTCCGGTGAGCGCCGAAATCAATGCTGTAAATACAATTCAGCGCAAAATTGAGAAGATTCTTTCACTACATGTTTTCTAAAGATCGGTATTTTCATATAAATCGGTTATTTCTACGGATGTTGAATATGTTGATTAGCGATTTACACTAAATAGGGCCTATCACAGATTTCGGTAAACAAAATCTAATCTTCTCTGCGTAGTGAAGTAGCTAGATGATTAATTTTGTAAAAACCACAATGATGTTCAAATTCAGTGTTTTCAAATTTATTCTATTCCGATTGAAATTGTGAGGAAATAAATAGGTTGGCGTAATGGAATACAGGCCTATCATAGCCTGCTGGCTTCTGTTTGGTTAACAATAATACATAACTTCATTTATATTGTATCATTTTTATTGCACAATATCATGACCCAATTGTCGTACAAAAATGTGCAAGATATCGCGTGGTTGATTGATTGAGGCTTACAAAAGAGGAACAGGAATTTGTTTCTGGCTACCTTGACAAGTTGCATCAACCCTTGCTCAACCACTTTACCCGCCACTGTGTCTAACCTTGCAATCCAAACATGGCCTCAAATGTGTATTCTGCTAATTAGGTTAATTCCGACAATTAATTCAGGTCAATTACAACAACATGATTCTTTTCGTAGCAGTTTTTCTTATTACCCTAATAAATTACGTGATAATTAATCACGACATCGAAGGCCTTGTTAGCAACAAGTTTCGCTGACAATGTTCTGTTGTAGAGAATCAGGAAATAATCGGGATAAAAGGAAACACGGTTTCTCAGTGAACAATGCGAATCTATATTTGTTCTTGTAGGTCGATCTCATTACAATTCGGAGCGTTCTGCAGTACATACAAAAGAATGCTTCATTCTGAAAGCCACACCAATTTGTACTGCTACAAAAGCAAACTTGCCGGAGGAGTTTTTGAGTGACCTACACTCCATTTTTAGATTTCTCGCAATGGGTGCGGACAGTGCTTTGAGATAAACAGATAGTAAGAAGAAAGAGGAAGAGGGAGAGGAAGAGGGAGAGAGCGAGTATGACCTGGGCTTGGAGCTCATCGAAGGTCGTGTTGCAATGTAAATACTTGCGTCTTGTCCGAATTAAAAATACGTTGAAGGTTACAACGAAAATGAATAGCTAACTGGCGTTCTCTGGTTACATGTCTATTATTTATTTTTAGTGAAGCAAAACATTTTTTGAAATCAATTATATTTGAAAATTAAAGTTACACTTATCTTTCATCAGAACATAAACGGAGAGACACAAAATGTTGGCACAAAAAAAATTCAGAAATCACTAGGCGGGTTTAAATTTGTGAACATGCTAGTGAACGGGAGTGGAATTAATAACGTATTTTGACAATTTAATTTGAAGAAGTGGACAAATAAAATCAAAATATTAATCGTTTGAATTTTGTATATAATTTCAATTTTCTAAATCACACCAGCGCGAAACTTACTTCAAGTTACTTGATGCAGACATTGAATTCGGTCCCCATGACGAACAATGATCACATGAAGTGCTGAGATAATACAGAGAGTTAAACTTTCTCAAATAAAGTAGGTTCGTTATTATTTTGGCCCAATTTTATAAACAAAGCTTCGAATTGTTGTTCTGTCTGATAATACAAGTAAATGTAAGCAGACATGTAGCCAGAATTTTATGCCAGTTTTTTTTGACGATTCACACATTTCAAAGATCTTTTCAGGATTAATTAAAGGAAAAACAATTCTGGCGTGCATCGTCATAGTAGTTTTCGTTATAAAAGGATAGTTATAGCGACCCAAAGATACATCATATTAAGAACGATTTTCATTTTTGGGTTTAAACCCTTAATTCATCCTTGTGATGCTTATTAGATGCTGCCTTGGTTTCCTGATTACTCGACTTACCGCCATTACCCTTGGGTGCATGTAAACCGCGGTCTTTCAGAACTGGAATGCCATTAGGGAAAAGTTGTGTTATAACGTTCTAAGTCATTATTATGTAAGCTCTAACTCGGTATTCATTGAGACTTTCAGCGTGTCGTAAGTCTTCCCACACGTGACACATTTTCTTCTTGTTTTCGCGTCTTGTCGCAGAATTACACGACTTCCGGTTGTAAGAACGCCGTGTGAAATGGTGACAAAGCGACATGCTCATTATCTGTAGTAGGATACAGGCGTCTTGTGTCAATACTTTCCAACACTTACATCTAATGAATGGGATGACGTGCGTGGAATGCAAATTAGAAACCATTAAAATTTCACTAATGTAAGACTATTGGTTCGTTCGTTAGGATTATGACAATAATATTATTGTTGTAGCTCTCAGTGTCTATATTCACATCGAGTTTAGACATTGATGCCATGCTGTCCATGCATAAAATCTAATTCCACTAGTTTTCCATGTGTACTTTGAATATATTTCTATGCAGTGGATGGTCATACAGAAGGCGGATTCGTTATGGGGGGGGAGGGTCAAAACAATGTCACGCTGAATAAGTAAATAGAGAAGGTCATTGTAGTGGTTCTTTCAGGGGGCCTCCTGGTCAAGGTTCCGTAGGCGCCAGGGGGTGACATTTTTCGTCAATCAAAATTGGTGCAAAAATCATGGCTTTTTAGTCATTAATCTGGCGGTCATGAAATTGGACATGGGGACAACACTCTTGGATCTAATACTTCAGATTGGAGAAGATCATAAAGTTGGCAAACGACTGGAATGGGAGTGCTAGTACAGTCAAATAAATGAATGGGAGGCCATGACCATTGACTTCCCCCAGATCCGCCCTTGGGCCCCTGATTTTCTACCTCTAAAATCAGCTACTGTCTTCACGTAAATAGTTGTATTTGTCGAAAGCTTGAATATGTTTGTTGTATCTCGATCTAGACGCTGCAGCCGAGTCGTATCGAGTTCGTCGTGAGCGAATATCACGCAATCTGTGACGTAATACGAGAGAACTTTCTAGATTGAAGAAATGTACAGCTTCTCACGTGATAGTTTGCAATAGAGTTTTTGTTCAGACACAATAAAGGTTGCCCAACTGGAGCTGAGAAAGCGTACGAGCAACTGAAAGCGAAGCATTCATTAATTACACTAACATATAGTGCATTAGTCTATATAGTTTCAACAAGGAAAATATAAATAAAAGAAGTTATTATATTACAGATGCCTGCAGGGCTGTACAGTAGTCGCTGTGTTGCATCGGTTATAAAACCGTTGCCTATATATATACATATATATTGTTCAGAAAACATTATGTAACTCATTACTTCGCAAATGCAGATAAACGCTTATTTCACCGCCGCCTTTCCGCAAAACCAGGAAATGTTATCAAAGCAATGGCTTGCACAATGCTCATCCTATAATACTGCACGAAGGCTCGTCGAAAAAGCTAGGAAAACCACCTTCATTCGGCCCGCTCGTTAAACAAAAAAACGACGAGCCTTTCATCATTTGATTTCATGCGATTTCAGTGCTGTATACAGTTACTATATGTTGTTATAGGTGTCGATGAAGAATCGAGAGTAAGGAAATAAGTAACAAAAATTACTTTGAAAAAATTTGAAATCTGTACGTATGAAATTTTTTAATAGCCATTGATTAATTGCCCAAATTGTGTGATCAAATAATTGTGTAAAGTTTAAACGTGCAAGCCTGCAGTGCGTTGTGTCAGCAATATGGCTTTAGAAGATTGCAGTTAGTTACTACTCAGTAATTCCGGAAATATACCTGCATACATCAAAAAATTAAAGAAAGATTCCTAGTAATTTTGCATAACAGATATGCTGCGTATTATGCGCATAGTATTATTATATTAATTATGCGTTTCTACTTCATCAAAGGACACGCAATTAATAGAATTAGTAAGTAATACAATTTATAATGCTATTAAATAGTATAATTAAATTAGTCAATACAATTAGTATGTAAATCATACAATTTATTTTAATTATAAATATCAAATAAACTAAGTGCGCCGCCCTACTCTGTATAAGTGATTTGCAAGCTTGATTGTCGATTACATTTATTATTCGATTGTAAACCAATTCATTCGTTTTGTTGTTAAGAGTAAGATATATAAACGAAGTGAAATGCCCAATGGGGCTTTGGGGTTCACGCCACCTAGTATATTTTACGCGTGCAATGACGATGTGCTGAATCCCAAATTCGAAAATAATAAAAGACATTCGAATTTTGAGACGGTGGACAACGGCAGAAGCGATGGATCAAGGGTCTTGCGATTTGCGTGGAAAGGAGCATCTTGAAAAAGAAAAACTAATCTCAGCTGAATCAGTTTGCTTTGACAGAAGAGAATTAAGTCTTCCCGTACTCTTGCGTCGAATAGATGTCTCCAGGGATTGAGAGAAGAGAAGAAATTATAAAGGTTACTCAAAGGTTACATTACAGGGTGACTGCCTACGGGCAAAATGTGTGGGTTCAGATAGATAAGCCATGAATAGTTCCTAATATAACTAAGTCGTCAATTGCAAAGTTTAAATTTAGCGTAATTAGCATACATTTAAAATCTGAAACTAAGCTTGGCTTCTATTGGAAACATTTCGCTCAAAATAAAGCAGCATTTTGAAAAAGAATTATTGTTAATGTACAAAGATTTGTAGACAATAAGGTGACAAATATAAGCATTGCCTGATATATTAAATATAAGTATACAAACTTATAATGTATTATTTGATTGCTTCCTTCGCATACTCCAGAGTCAGCGCAATGAAAAATGTGCGATATTGTATCAATTATTATTATTCGATATCTCTTTTACTATTAGCTATTATAGTAAATTGTTTATCTAATTTGTTCAGAAACGGCATTTGTCTAGCTATACATTTATTTCAATACTTTGTGCAGCTATATTACCTGGCTGGCTATTTTATACTCGGCTTAGCTACTTTTCTTAGCTACTTGTTTCGAATCTGGTTAATTTATGTAGCTATTTTTTGTTTCTGCAGAACATTCACTAGAATTGTAGATAAGATATTTCGAAACAAAATTACCCTGAAGTGTAACACGCATTGGTTGTTTTTTGCTGTTGAATTGCTATTGAATTTTCGCTGTAGTGTACGGTAATTCAATGTAGGAACCAACATTTATCCACGATCTCTATTTCTATGCCTATGTAATTGCTTGCTTTGTCTTAATTATCTTTAGTTAGTTTTTATGTATAATATCAATGTTTGGTATAATTTGTTCGAGTGAGATTAGTTTCAATATCTTTAATTATTATCTTTATCATTATCATTATCATTATATTTAATTAGCTTAAACAAGATTAATTTGTAGATTCAATTGGCGCGTGTGCCATGGCAGCAGGTCACCGAATACATCTAGAAATTTGTTTGATTCAATCATAACAGTTTGATTAAGAATTTAACAATAAATTGCTGCAATACCGGCTCAATTATAACATCCATATACAACGTGTTTCATCCGGTCAAATATTGCAGTGCTTATACAGTTCAAAGCTTCAGTTATATTTATATGAGGTCCGTAGGTGTCTTATTTACAAAATGTGTCACATTGATGTGGTCCTTAGTTGTTTTATTTAAAAAATGCGTCACATTGAAGTGGAAAACAAATAGCAAAAAACAACCCGGTCACACCGGAACATATTATATAAAATTGTGACTTATGCATCTGCTTTATCAGTTAACCACAAAAAAGATTTTGTATCAGCAAACAAGTTGCCGATCAAAGAATACATTGAAAGTATGCAAAAACTTTCCAACTTAAACAAGAATTTATCAGAGATCAGAACAGATTTTTTTAAACCAAAATCTCGCTTTCACAGTATTGTAATATTTCCTGAATTAAGTTTTTGGTAAGCTTGCTATCATTATCCTAAATATTTAGCAATTGTCTAAGCCCAAGAGCGGATTCTTCCTCTCAAGCAGCTGACTAAGTCTCTCCAAAGGTAAGTTCGCATAAACGACAACCGTTGTACTCTGCAATTCGAGCCCTTGTATACACAACTGCTGCGTTCTTGTTGAGAGAGAAAGAAAGAGAGAGAGAGAGAGAGAGAGAGAGAGAGAGAGAGAGAGGGAGAGAGGAGAGCGATAGAAAACGTTCTGCCTCTGTGGTGATCTTGTGCAGACAATACAAAAACATTGAACTTACTCAGTTTAAGTTCACCAAGTTCATCTATCGTTTTCCGGTTATTCTGCTGGCAACTCTCCAAACCCATGTCGCAAGTTACTGAATGATCTAGACCTACAGTTTTGATGCGTAGAATAAATACACGATTAATTATATGCAACTATTTCATTTAACATTTTCATTCAAGTTTAAAGTTTGAATGGAATGTTGAAGTGAATGAGTGAATGATATCGTTTTAAAAGAACCTGGAAGAACGATATATGCCTGCAGGTTCGCATTTAGCAGCAAAAGCATGCTAATTGGATATCGAAAGAGTCTGCGAAACGTTTGTAACACGGAGCCAAGGATGCGTTCCTGCGACCTTCAATGAGTCTATGACTGTGGAACAACATCAGATTGTAAATGTAAATGATTGACGTTGGATTTCGTTTTCAGTTTACAGATATCTAATCTACAAATAAGATTGTTCATAAAGAAATTTCGACAGACACATGTGTCAATTGAACCTAATGTTTGCAACTGATTTTGTGGTGCGTTGCGTGACGTTTAGAGCTATTGTGTTCAAAGTAGGACTTACATCGGTCGTGCGACTTCCTTTGGATGTTGCTGTTGATATGCATACGTTCACGAGAAGTATGACTTCGAAGAACAAGTAGAACTAGAAGTCAGAATGGTGTAGTGGTTAAGACGTCTCCATTTTGTAATCAGGAGACCCGGGTTCTAGTCCAGGTTCCGGTCTTGGACACCGGTGTCATCCAAATTGACTCGTGTGTCAGAAATGGCTTGCCGTAAACGACTCTGAATGTGAACGTCTACAACCCTGAATTTATAATTATGTAACAATACTTATGTTTCAAAAATGATTATACTTTAGATTTTATATTATTGACCTGGTCGATTTTGTATACATTACTTCCGATTTGAATACTTGTTAGCCAAATGTAATTATTTTTATGATGACTTCAGATTCTAGTCACGAAATAATAATTTTATCTACTTTATACCATACGTTGAAAGTAACTTGAAGCTTACAATTTGAATTAATGAATGTGTTTCAGTATGCTAAAAGTTTGAGCGCAGTGTTCTGATGCTGTCGAGACATTACTTCACGATGTTTAAGTTTGTGAATACAGTTGTCCAATTGTCCAACCAGCGATTTACTGTTTTAACTGATGTCAAATTAACCACACAGCAAAACATCTAAAATGTCTTCGGTTTCTTCTGGTCGCCATTAGTACGGATTCAAAATAGCAACTCATTTGCACAAGACTCGACCGTGTGTAAACGGTATTCAGCTGCAACGCAATCGATACTTGACTCGGTTCAGGTTCGGCACCGAGGTAGAACATGGCCCTATATTTGAGCTCTGAATTATACGAAGTACAACAGAAGCCGCATTTAGAAATACGTGGGAGGCTAATAAAAATTCGGTGTAGGAGGAGACTAATCGTCATGGTAAAGATAGAAACAAAAAGGTGACATTAGCATGCTGTACAGAGTTGGGTAAATACGTAAATCTGCTGTCATTATAAGGAAAGAGAGTAGGAAGATTAGGGTGAGGGGGAGCCGAGAAAGATATGGAGGTGTCGAGAATTAAAACTTCCATCACATAGTGATTAATGTATGTAATAATGACCAGACTACGATGAGGCAGTTATACTCGGATATGATAATTTGCATAATATCTATACGATTGATTAACTATGAGATAGTCCATGGTAAAAGAAGATAGATAAGTATCATATACATCATTTTAGGTTATAATAGCCATGAACGAATTTTGAGTACATTCGTACCACACCATCATACCTAATTACGACCTTGTGGCTGATTATAAAATCTAGCCTCTTTTACATCAGATGCATTCAACGTACTTTCAGTTATTAATGTCTTAATCAAGAATAAGATGTAGAAGAAAAACATGTGTTATATTTGTACATGTCGAGTACTACAATCCTTCGTGCTCTCAGTGTCCCCTGCAACATGCCGTAAATCAGTGGCCTGGTATGAAGATCATCTCTACCGATCCTTGATTATTGTACCTCGCTGTGGATTGCTAATCACACACACAGGCCGCCATCCAGCCATTGATCTACACGCTCATGTTAATAACAGCGCTCAAGAAGCACTAGAGATAGTAATTTAAGACACATGTATAGGTATAGAGTCGTTACAATAATGTAATCCGATTTTTTCAACTTGATAAATGATGCCTGATTCTGTTATGATTTTGTTATGATTCTGTTATGATTCTATTATTATTCTGTTATGATTCTGTTATGATTCTATTATTATTCTGCTATGATTTTGTTATGATTCTATCATTATTCTGTTATGATTCTGTTATGATTCTATTATTATTCTGTCATGATTCTGTTATGATTCTGTTATGATGCTATATATTATTAGTTTGTTATGATTCTGTTAAGATTCTATCATTATTCTGTTATGATTCTGTCATGATTCTATCATCATTCTGTTATGATTCTGTTATGATTCTATCATTATTCTGTCATGATTCTGTTATGATTCCAAGCTATGTCATAGATAGTCACGCCCAACGAGGCTCGACGGTGATATGCAGGCACTGAACGAAGCAGGCACTAAAGCTTTGGATTGGCTGACATCCGCCCTTGAGCATGAGATAATAAACACATTATCTGTTTTAAGGTGTTTATTTTACATAAAGTATGGCATAAAATTGGCATTCTATGGAATGCAAGAATTATACACATTAACACATTGTCTCAATACACCTTGCGTGAAGTTTCTAACACACTGTCTATAACCTATAACATATTGCACTAAATTATACAACAAAGTTATACAACTTTGGGTATAAGTTGCGTCAAAACAGGGGCAACTTATACTGCCCTGTTACCAAGCAGTAGGTGTAAAAGCCCAGGAAAGTAAACTGGCGTGTTCACCTAGCACACTGGCCCCGGTTAGGTGAACTTCTGTGCTTGCACTGCGTCAGGCTGAGGGCTGTGTGGGAAGATCAGCGCCCAGGTAACCTTCCTTGTAAGACGCCAGTAACTTTACTTTTTTACATGCCCTGAAAGTTAGTTTGTGACAAACGAAAACATTTTCCCCGGTTTTATAAACATTTGATTAACGTCGTCGGTGGCCGTCTCTAGCGTGTTGCTCCGTGTTATTTCTGTCCTTGGCTTCGTTCCTTTTAATTCGAATCGTTTAATTTATTCCTAATGCACGTGAGTTGCAGTCATCAATAAAGATTTTATCGCTGCATTTATAAATGAATTTATCGTTACACTTGCAATGTCTTTGATTCGATGCTTTTTTTCTACACGGATAATTATAGAATTATCTGCAGATTTATCGTTATAAATTGATCAGTATTATTTCACAATGTTTCTACAACTGCATAATGATACAGTCGACTCAAAGCAACCAACTCATTTAGTTATTTTATTGGAACCTGGAAATCGAGGCTGGCTGGCGAGCCACAGCTATTTTAAAACAGCGATGTATAATTATCTATACATATTTTTTGCAACTAAGAATAGACGGAACTGCGTACCACCGTTTATGGCAATACGGAAATGATTTTTATCTCATTATGCGTCCGGTGGAAACTGTCCAGACCGTGTCCAGATATTGCCTGGACTAGTGCGTCCGGAAATTACTGTAACCTTGTAGGGCTTAGAACAAGTGCAGTTAGAAGTGCGGGCAGAAGTGCAGGACGCGAGAAGCGCAAGCAGAATTACAGGAAGCGAGAAGTACGGGCAGAAGTGTAGGCAGAAGTGCGAGCAGAAGTACAGGAAGAGGTGAGAGCAGAAGTGCAAGAGCAGAAGTGCAAACAGAAGTGCAAGCAGAAGTGCAGGAAGAGAGAAGTGGGGCAGAAGTGCAGTCAGAAGTGCGAGCAGAAGTGCGAGCAGAAGTGGAAGCAGAGATGAGAGCAGAAGTGTGAGCAGAAGTGGAAGCAGAGATGAGAGCAGAAGTGTGAGCAGAAGTGTGAGCAGGAGGCAAAAGAGCAGGAAGAGAGAAGTGCAGACAGAAATGCGGGCAGAAGTGCATTCAGAAGTGCAGGCAGAAGTGCGGGTAGAAGTGCAAAGCAGAAGTGCAAGAACAAATGCTGACAGAAGTGCATTCAGTCAATGTGGACGCGAGTCACGTGACACGATTATCGAATGACGTCATTACATGATCCTTTCCCTCGAGTTGCATTTCCGATGCGACGATTCTTTCGAGTTAATTTCGCAATAAATATTCATCGTAGACAGACGTCGGGCTGTATGTAAGTCAGGTAAAAAATGTCTACAAATAGAGAACCTTATTTGAAATATGAAACACACGCGTCTGCTTGTTATACTTACTGATTTTTCTTAATTTTTAGTTACTTAACTCTCGTCTCATCGAAACATGACAAATTATGGAAATAAAATAATAAAATATACAATTTCAATTAAATAAACACTTTCATCAATAAATTGTCCAGAAAAACTTCTAGATTAATTGATAGAACCAGTTGGACATCAGATCAATTTGGTTTTTAGCTTACGCTAAGATTTGATTTTAGCAATCAATTTTGACAGTATAAATTATTATTTGCTATAGCTATTGCTATTATTTTTTACTAATATTCTTGTTGATGCTTTGTTGTCCCGTTAGCATGTGCGCCCCGAGCTCTAAGATCTTCAGATTGTGTATCCTCGAGGTGAATAATAGCCAGCACTCAATAACTGACATTATTTTTCTGTTCATCCGTACATGTGGTCTAGCCATCCATCCTTGTGACCTATGTGTGACTTACCCTTGACCTACTTGTAACCTACTTGTGACCTACTTGTGACCTATGTGTGACCTACTTATGACCTACTTGTGATATACTTATGACGTATGTGTGACCTACTTATGACCTACTTGTGATCTACCTACTTGTGACCTACTTGTGACCTACCCTTGACCTGTTTGCGCTAGTCTGTGTCATTATCGATTCATCCGTTGAAAAGTGACTGAAAAGTGACTATCTTTAGTTGGCACCTGGTTTTAAGGTGTCAAGTTTCTTGCTGCAACAATTGAAGACATGTCTTTGTCCTCACTCTTGCCAAAGCTTGACACGTCGAAACTAATTTACAGATTCTGTTTCATACAGAAATAAAGAGGAATTCTGCACGTCTGCCATATCAAAGTTATTTCTAACTCAATGTCTGACGAATGTTTTCATTCCAACGCTGAATAGCTATCGGAGGATATATCGACATCTTTATCTACAAACAATCATCGTAAACACTCCGTCCGTTTCTTACGAAGAGGAGATTCACAGACGAATTGCTGGCTACTCACGACGGAGACACAAAATATTGTCTCAAATGTTTTGCCAGCAATGAGACACGTTTTCAATTTAGACTTGTTCGTAGCCGGTGGATCGAAATTGTTATCGATCCAGCCGCAGTGTGATCAATGGCGAACTGCGTACTGCCATGTGAAAGCGTGACATGTCTCGGTCTGCAGAGCGCCGAATGGAAAAACTTGTCGCTTGCTACAGTCAAGCGCTAAATGACGAATACCTTTGCATTTCCGCTTGGGACGATGCCAAGAAAGTAAGAACGGATACGGCCATGGACAGCTGTCTGTTGATATCATTATTTATACTGCCTGTGCTGCTTTTCGCAACGATCGCGCCACATATCGTTGAATGTGTTGTAGCATTGCAACTAATTATGGCCGACGCGTAATTGCGACGCAAATCGTAACATCAGATCGTTACGGTTGTCTTGCGGTATCGTTATGAAGACCAATTGTAGCGTTATACTGGCGTGAAGTATTCAGCTTCTGGTAACGTTTACAACTATCTAAATTTCCATCTAAGCTCGATTTATTGTTGCGTACTGTGATTTACAAACATCGGTCTAAAGGTGTAAAACTTGAGAAGAAAATGGGTTACACCAGGCGTAAATCTTCGTTTATATCTTCGCGATTTCTTGCGTTAACATTTTATAAGCGTCCAGTGTCCCACGACAGTTGAGTTCCGTATTTCTTTTTGTCTCTCCATCTGTCTTTCTATCTCCCTGTCTGTCTGCCCATTTCTCTTTTCTTTACTCTATTTCTGACTCATGACTTTTAGCACTTTCATTCTTTCTCTCTCTCT
>JAQFYQ010001804.1:0-12668 GCA_034694885.1 Buchholzia appendiculata | reverse complement strand
TCCCAGGGTAACATCCCTGGGAGGGGGAACCTTTGAACCCACCCTCCCCCCTTCCAGGTGACATCATTGAACCCCCCTCCCAGGGTAGCATCATTGACCCCCCCCTGCCAGGGTAACTTCATTGAGCACCCCCACCCAGGGTAACGTCATTAACCCCCCTCCCAGGGTAACATCATTGAACCTCCCCCTCCTCCCAGGGTAATATCATTGAACCTCCCCCTCCTCCCAGGGTAATATCATTGAACTTCCCCCTCCTCCCAGGGTAATATCATTGAACCCTCCAAGATAACATCATCGAACTTAAACAGACAAGTACTAATGCCTTTGGGATAATATAATTGAACTTAGACATTCACATACTGACCGACTACCCGAGTCCAAACTCATTGAACCTATGCAGGCAAGTATTGATGCCTTAAGGCTAATACCATTGAGTACACAGGCTGCTAGATAGACCAAAGATTTACCCCTTCAACCTGAGATTTGAAGTTTGAGAAAAATCTAAATCACAGGTAAATTGCCTCGAGCTAAAGTGCTTTCAGTCTATCAAGCTTACAAATTTTGATATGTCTCTGTTTCTACCTCTCCCATCTGTAGAAGTTATTTCATCATTCAAATTGCATATGCAAATGTCTAATTGCATAAGTCATGTTTCTCACTAGCATTGCGTTAGAGTAGGCGGACAAACGAGAGTTTAAGAGTGAAGCTGTGAGCTTTGTAGAATGTTGTGTCGTGTCTCTGCGCATGCGCAGCTGGAGCAGCAGAGACTCAAGTTTGCGTCGGATCGTATTGTCGGTGAGAATGATCTGGGGAGGAAGAAGAGTCAGTTGTTGTATCTGCAGAACCTGGCCAAGGCTCAGAGCGGCATGCAAGACGGATTCAATCCAGAAGTCTGTCCCATCTGTCAACTGCAGCTCGGCAGAAAGGTTGGCACTTTTCTTACTCTTTTTCTGCAGAACTTATTGCTTAGTACAAAAAGTTTTATGAAATGCGTTCACTGTGAAAATGCGTTACACAGATAGCTTTTTGCTTTAAGCATGATATTATGGTTTTCAAATACAATACTGTGAAATACGATAGTATTCAAATCGCATTTAAACGTATGTTTTGTAGTTTGAAGAAGGTTTGTTGTATTGAAGTACTGTATTGTATTGCAAAGTAGTGTACTGTATTGTATTGAAGTATTGTATTGTATAGTGTTGTGAGATATCATATTTTATATAGCATTGAAGTTTACTTTTTTCTTTTAATATTCTGTTGTATTTGCTATCCCCAGTGGACCGTACTGCAGTGCGGACATTGCTTCTGCCTTGGCTGTATCCGAGTGCTGGTCGACAGCTACAGTTTTGGCATCGGACCAATGCGCAGCCTGCGCTGTGCCATGTGTCGCGTGCGCACGCGTCACGCTGACATCTCGTACGTGTCGATGAGACGTCGTGTCGCATCGAGCAGCGACAGCGTCGGACTGAGCAGAGAAGTCGTTGTCAAGGTCGGTACAAGTTGTGGCTAGTGTGTCTGCAAGCTTTGTTTCGCCCGTTGTTTCTCCTCTCACTAGAATTGTGTGTGTGTACGTTCTTCTTTGTTTCTCAGGGACAACTGTGGGTGTTGCCTCTCTCACATTCACTGAGTCAGTTGCTGCTCTGTTCCCGACCACACCGGGCTAGCAAGACCTCAACCTCGGCAGAGCATACGCAGTGTGTTTGTGTTCACGCATGCAAGCACACACTATATATGTATTGTTCACACACAAGTGTCTGTGTTGTGCTGATGGTGATTCATGTTACTGGGCTCGGCAACTCTATCTTGATGGTCATTATGAAAATCATATGATGTCTATTTCATATTTCACATGTACAAATGTATACGTTTGAGAATCATATGTGGATAACAGTTGACATTGTGTGTGTATGGAATAGTGTACACGTACTCTGTGTACACTTGTGTGTGTTGTCATGTGATGTGACTCTATGTGCATGTGTGTGTGTGTATACTTGTGTGTATGTGTGACGTGTACACTTGCTCTGTGTACGTGTGTGTATGTGAGCTTGTGTGTGTGTGTGTGTGTATGACTTCTGTGTATGATTACTGTGCAGGGCGATCACTCGACTAAGATCGAGGGCGTTGTGCGATGCCTCCTCAAGATTCTCTCTGAAGATTCAAAAGCCAAGATACTCGTTTTTTCTACGGTTCGTCTCTGGGATTTACTTGCTTTATCCTTCTGTTGATCCGTTTGATTGTTACTGCTCCTATTTGTAAAAGTTTTTCTGATTCTAATCAGTAGATTGAATTAGCATTATTTGCTGCAATCCATGTCCTGAATGTAGCTGCCCTTCAGTAGATGCTTATTTCAGGTGTATGAATTGTGATTTGACATCAAGAAAATCATCCGTCTGATAGAACTGATTAATGCAGTTCATCAGCATCCGCATAATTATGCTAATAGTTTTAAGAATTTATTTGAAAGTGACAATCCAAGTTTGCAGTAGTACAATGGTATTTGTTTGAAAATCAAATGTTTCCTACATAATGATGTGATCTCATTGTTTGTATTATATGTTAGCAATTGTACGAGGTGTTGATTATTTTTTCTCTCCCGTTTATCAGAGCACTCGTAGATTTAGCTCTACTTAGATCTATCTTAGCTTAATGAACGTAAATGTCCTGCTGCAAACTAGTCCTTCTGGACACTAACTAGAATTGACGTTATTAATTAGAATTACATCTTTTGCCTATAGTTCTTGATAAGTCATCACCAGTGTTGTAATCATGACATTTTTCAACACTTAAGATTTTGAGATTCAAAATGAAGACATGTAGTCTTGAGACCACGACATGTAGTCTTGAGACCACGACATGTTGTCTTGACTTGAGACCACGACATGTAGTCTTGAGACCACGACATGTAGTCTTGAGACCACGACATGTAGTCTTGAGACCACGACATGTTGTCCTGAGACCATGACGTGTTGTCTGGAGACCATGACGTGTTGTCTGGAGACCATGACGTGTAGTCTTGAGACCATGACATGTTGTCTTGGGACCATGACATGTTGTCCTGGGACCATGACGTGTAGTCTTGAGACCATGACAGGTTATCTTGAGACCATGTCTTATCTTGAGACCAGGGCATGACTCAAGATATTAAGCATCACTGGTCATTACTTTTAATTTCTGCGTCAAGCAGTTTTGCAACAATTCTACAGCTTTCTTTTACTCTTATGGACTCGGTGTGCTCTTATTTCTATTTCTATTTTAGAATTGCTGTTATCATGTATTATTGCATGTTGTGTTTTTTTATTCATGTTGTAATTTCTTGGTTATAATGTTAAAATAAGATCTGTTAAGTTTTGTGTTGTTTTTTGTAGTGGCAAGATGTCCTTGATGCTCTCTCGAAGGCGTTGCAGGACAACGACATCTCGTTCCGCTGTCTTCACTCTCACAACAAAGCAGAGGTGAGAACTAGTCACATCTACAGAGGTCTTGCACACATCTATGTCACAGCGTGGTGCAATCAGCTGCAACCACAAGCCGTTATTTTGGGTTGTTCTTTGGCCGTTGCTACTTTAGTCGTTGCTACTGGTTACTAAAGTTGTGCCGTAGCTGTGGAAAACCTCTGTGTATGGCATAGAAGGACGGTGTGTTTGAAAGTGTCTCTTGTAACCACTGATGCGGATCTAAGACGAGCATGGTGTGTGAATGAGCCGAATTCTGTTTAAATTATTGCCTGTTTGTTAACTTGATCCATGATGCTGAGTATCTTATACTGTATCATCTGTGTTTATGCATGTTATGTGTGTTCTACAGCATTGCTGTTTGATGGGTCGGGAGACTCGAGAACTCTCCATGTATGAGATTACCAGTGGACTACTGCAGACTGTACCAGTGTTATCTTCATACTGCCTAGTCATTGCATGATTGCTTAGTTGGATACAAGTATCATCATCATCATCATCATCATCATCATCATCATCATGTCTACTTCTGTTGTCAACGGAGTCAATTCTGAGGCCAATTCCTTGTTCATGCTTAACTTCTAATTTAATAAATAATATAATGAATAATGCTCGAGCAAAATGTAAAGTTTACAATGCTTGAATGAAATTTGTAATTCCTTTATGATTTTATCACGATTGTGTTTTAGAATAACCTGTACGAGTTCAAACAAAGTCCATTAGTTCCTGTCCTACTTCTTCCTGTTCATTCCGGAGCGAACGGGTTGAACCTCATCGAAGCGAAGCATGTCGTTCTCATCGAACCAATCTTGAACACAGCGCAGGAGCTTCAGGCCATCGGCCGCATACATCGCATTGGGCAAACACAGTGCGTATTATTACTATTAGTATTATTGGATGCATTGAATCAATTTATTATTGGGTCTTTATCTGTGGTCATTATCTTCTGGAATGATCTTCCAATGATTGCCTTGTGATGGGAAGACAATAGTCGCTCTATGCATTAATCTATTTTAGAGCTTTTGAATTTTGTTTATGCACACAATTGTACTCGCGAATTAAAAATCTTCATCAGTTTCAGGTCATCCACAGTCAGGTCATCCATGATCGGGTCATCCATGGTCAGGTCATCCATGATCGGGTCATCCATGGTCTGGTTTTTCATGGTCGGGTCATCCATGGTCGGGTCATCCACAGTCAGGTCATCCATGGTCGGGTCATCCATGGTCACCACGTCAGGTCGGGTCATCTGTAGTCGGCTCATCCATGGTCGAGTCATCCATGGTCGAGTCATCCATGGTCGAGTCATCCATGGTCGGGTCATCCATGGTCGAGTCATCCATGGTCGGGTCATCCATGGTCGAGTCATCCATGGTCGAGTCATCCATGGTCGGGTCATCCATGGTCGAGTAATCCATGGTTGGGTCATCTTTGTATAGATATAGTTTGTTAATAGTAGCCGTAGATTTTAGAACAAATCTATGTGTGGCATATTATCCGAATGAAGAACGTGCGGTGTATTTCCATGAGATAAGTGTGTGTTTTTGTCTTGGTTTGTAAGTGAACAATACATGCATTCTGTGCAGAGAGACCGTGGTGCACCGTTTTCTTGTGCGCGGAACTATCGAGGAATACATTCACTCGTTGCTCCAGTCGTCCGTTCACGTTCCTTTAGAGACCCGCAACCCTGACGAGACCACACTCACCGTCGGTGACCTCAAGGATCTCTTTCAGCTCAACCCTCTCGATGTCGAGGAAGACAACGAAGCTGATTTGGCTGATGAATCCGAGCCGGGTCCGAGCACATCGTCACTCGCGCAGAATCCCGGAGACTCTGTTTTGTCCTCAGAGAGTGTCCCTGTAGTGCATACGGGCGACGAGGTGCACTCGGTGGGGCAACTGCCGGCGGGGGAGAGTGGGAGATCAGATGCTGTCGTGTTGCTGACAGGATCTGAACCATCGACGTCATCAATGGTAGAAGAACGTGATGTTCAGCGTTCTGTGGAAGACACTACCGACATCTAAGTAAAGCATAACTCGTAGGATTTCTTGTTAGGATATGTGGAGATTCACAGTACATGCATCAGTCCAGTTCCCTCAGTGCATGCATCAGTCCAGTTCCCTCAGTGCATGCATCAGTCCATGTCCCTCCGTGCATGCATCAGTCCAGTTCCCTCAGTGCATGCATCAGTCCATGTCCCTCTGACCAATCAGACTTCAGGTCTGAGTGTGAGTTGTTGTTATTCGAACATGTAAGGATGTTCATTAGGATGAATTCATTGTTTACTAATCTGAAAACATTTCCGTTGTGTTGGTGTCTTATATGTAATTCTGTGCCAGCTCACATTGCTCTGATCTATGTGGTAATATTCCCGCTTTTTATAAATGAATGCTTTTATACATTTAACATATTATCAGGGTCCAAATTGTATCTTTTGCGTGGAAAGCTGGATGTTTAGGATGTTTATCTTTGTTGTTTCACTGAACAAGAGTCTGAAAATACAGTGCTTAGGAACTTTTACATCTTGAACATTAGGCTGAACGGAATTCAGCCATTATAAATCGTATATAATTGAACCATATACAATTTAGCGTAAACATTTATTTAGTTGAGGTTATTATCTGTTCGGTCATCTGTTTGTGTGATGTGGTCAGACTCGGTTTTGCTGGAGGCTGTTATAATTTGTGAGGACTTCAATCTCCAGTTTATAAAATTTGGTTGTGTAATTTGTAATATTTTGTAGAGAAATTTGTTTTATAAGTTTTAAAATTTGTTTGTGGATTTTCAGTGGATATTTGTGTTTTTGTGGTCTCATTGTTTTGTTTGCATTATGAAGTGAGAGGTGTCCTTTATACCGACATTACCGATGTGTTTGTTTTTATCTTTCTGATCATTGACGGCATCAGCAAGCTGTCAATCTGCTCGATCTAACGCTTTAGAATTCTTCCACATTTTTCACAAATTTATCACTTATCTGTCATCATCATCAACATTATCATCATCATCATCATCATCATCAGTTTTTTCTTGTCAGGAAGGGTTAGACACTTCAAACAGTAACTCTTTTCCACTTATTACAGTTATGTGCGTCCTTCGCACTCGGACTTATTTCTCCATGTTTGATATCACGCTCAACACAAGTCTTTCGACTTCTGCTTGTTTAAATAGTATGAGTCTAGTCTAGTTCTAGTTCCTCTGTATAAATCATAGAAGTTTATGTATTTGCTACCAAATTTGCAATAACGTCATCTGTTATGGGTTGAATCGATTGAGCATTTATAATGCATTGTTTGAATATTCATAACGTTTTCTTGGGTCTTTCGGGATGTGCCAAATGCTTATCTCAATTCGCATGAGAAACCAATGAATGTTATGTGTGCAAAATGTAATGTAACCCACCAAGGTTGGTGCGAACCTGACAGCCTGTCCAGTTTTAGATGGAGTTGTACTAAATGTTTACAGAATGACTTGGGAGTGTGATTACAGGACGTGTTCTGCATATTTATTCAAAATGTGCTAAAGCTGCTAACGATACAAGTTGGATTTTGAACTTGAGTTTTAAATTTAAAACCTCAAAATTATGACCACTTTGTATCCAAAAAAATCGAATAAGGCTGTTAAGACCTTGCCTGCAAACATGCATGTACTAAGTCGGTTAACATAATGTCAAGAATGTCAAAATAAAATACTAGAAAAATACAATGAGGTTTATAGATATATTCGTTGATTGTCAAAGCAATAAAAACGTGACAGATTATGCTTCATAAATATGACTCTTAACATATTAAACCAAATGTGCCATAAATCGTTATTATCCTGATGTACATGTATAGTATGCTATTGGAAACGTACTCGGTCTTGAAGTATCAGAGAGAGAGGAAGAAGGGAGAGAGCGTGAAGGGATCGAGAAAAAAAAATCTTTGCACTAAATCATTAACCCACCAAAGAACATATAAGTTGAATACTGCAACAATCGAAAGAAAATTAATGAGCACTAATTTCGAGTAGGGTCGAAGGGTCATGAGGAAGCGAGAGACTGATGCCTTCATGTGACGAGGGAAACAATTATTCTGTTCGTTCGTTCGTTCATTGTTATTTAAAGTCTACGAGTTGATGAGCCTCTATGACTAATCAGCCATTCGGCTCCAACTGAAGGCGTGCATGTTCTGTCAAGTTCAATAAAAGCGACACAACCGGACACCGGCTCTATTACACAATCTTCACATCAGCCCTGACCATAACTGTTAGTAAACAAGTTAATAAGTATATTAGCTACACCCCTGACGTTAATCCACTGTTTCTAGCCTAGGGTTGGAAATTTCTATTGAACGACGCTGGAACCTTTTCTAACAAAATTTGTCGAGTTACGTTAATGTTCTTATTCAAGTTCAATTTCTGAAAATACTTGTTTACTTTTTTGTTTCTAGAATAATTGTTGTTATTTGTAATCATCCTAACTTTCCGCCAACTTCCGCTTGTGATTTATCTAGACAACCAGCCGGTCTGATCCACAGCTATGCAGCAAGAGAGATATGACACAGCTCTGCTGGGAATTCTGCAGCATGAAGGCAATATATCGAAATTTCTCGATATTGTGTGCTCATTCCTATACAGAAAGTTAGTTCATTTAAATCGAAACTTTATTTTTGACACATATTTAGTAGCTCTATGTATTGTTATAGGTATAATGTAATATGGTTTTGCTTGTATGTGCTTGAACAGCATGTTAAATATTGCATTGCGTTTAGATCGTGTCTAACCCACCCACGGTAGTACTCAGCAGCGGACCGCAGCGGACCTTAGAATGACCGCAGCGGACCCTGTCAGTCTAGATGTCAGTCTTGATGTCAGTCTAGATGTCAGTATCGATGTCAGTCTAGCTGTCAAACTTATAGATATCAGTCTATGTGTCAGTCTAGATTTCAGTCTAGATGTCAGTATCGATGTCAGTCTAGCTGTCAAACTTATAGATATCAGTCTAGGTGTCAGTCTAGATGTCAGTCTAGATGTCAGTGTAGATATCAGTCTAGGTGTTAGTCTAGATGTCAGTCTAGATGTCAGTGTAGATGGAAGTCTAGATGGCAGTCTGGATGTCAGTCTAGATGTCAGTCTAGATGTCAGTCTAGATTACAGTTTAGATTATTTCAGTCTAGATGTCAGTCTAGGTGTCAGTCTAGATGTGGGTCTAGATTACAGTTTAGATTATGTCAGTCTAGATGTCAATGAAACTGACATCTAGACTGACATCTAGACTGACATCTAGACTTACATAGTCTAGACTGTAATCTAGACTGACATCTAGACTGACATACTCTAGACTGACATACTCTAGACTGACATACTCTAGACTGTAATCTAGACTGATATCTAGACTGACAGGGTCCGCTGTGGTCATTCTAAGGTCCGTTGCGTTCCGCTGCGTTCCGTTGCGTTCCGTTGCGGTCCGCTGCGGTCCGCTGCGGTCCGCTGCGGTCCGCTGCGGTCCGCTGCGGTCATTAGTGTTACCCGTCTAACCCATGAATTGTATAGACTAATGCAGTGATATATTACAGTTGATGTGGCCAAATCTTTTTGTCAAGGCCAATGCGACACTTTGTTGTTATGACTCAACCGGCTACAAATATTGCAATGGTCAAAATGTTTTCTTTTACAGTGCAGTAATGGACCCAGAAAGTACTTGTACGAACTATTACCGCAATGTATCTTAACGTGACCGCAATAGATTTCCGCAACGCACTTTCAACTGACTGCTGAGGACTATTTTTGCTTAGATCATCAGCAATTTTTGTCAGTATACATTTTTAGTAGTTTCCGTTCAATAATTTGTTGTTACTTTTTGCCGCCGGCAGATTTTCAAGCATCGGTGGCCGTCGGGGAAATAAAATGCAGCGCACTTATCGAGCCCCTAGTTTTCCTACTAATGATGATGATGACAGTGCTCTGTCCGAAGACAGGTCCTGGCGATGGTTATATGTCTTGCGTATTACTAAGCTTGACTTAACCACCAACCATGCACAAGGCCGGTGAGTACGAGTGGGCGGCCAAAGGTCCTTCCCGTACAGGCAATGGAGCGTTAGCAATTTGCCCAGGTTTGCTACCAAACACAGTCAGTTGTTGCGGGGAGGCGAACCCACTATCTCTTCGCTGCCAAGCGTGCGCGCTTAACGACTGACCTATTCGGTCATTCCTACTAATAAATTGCAGTAATTGACGTTAAATTGAGCACAATGGTTGGCAAATTGACCATTAACAGACTTTAAAAAGAGTTGAAAAGACTGAAAAGTACTTGAAAGGTTATTGTTTTCATTGGAGTCCCGTTTCGTCTTTTGCCACAGTACATCATGTACTGTTATATGTAATATGCGTCATGTACGTTTGCAACAGTATCATGGATTCATTGCGGTACTCTTCTGCTCATTTTAACCCTTTTGCTGTCAGTCATCAGTCGTATACAAACGCTAATCATCATAGTTAGCATAGATCTCTTAAACCGGTCTCAAGATGGTTTTCGTGTAGACGGTGTTGCCTAGATTGTCTCGTCACAAAGCCTGCATGCATGTACATTACACTGACCATACTAAATTGTGTACCTCTCAGTTTATTCAGGCTGATTTCAGTATTTATACACGTAGGCATAATATGGTACACATAAATATCAACAGACTGTGAACATGATATCTGATAATGGGTAGACCATGCATACAATGATGTGTTATTTTCAAATATAAATATAATTGTTTTTAGAATTATATTCAAGTGTCATGTAATTATTAAATTTGTACTCTTTTATGTACACTCCTTGATAAGATAATGGAACATCAAATCAGAGGTTTTATGGGTCTATTCAACTAAGCATATATTGTTTTTATTGTAATATGTTGATGTTACGTTTTTGTACAGAACTGACTTTTATGTTCATCTTACTCCGGATGGTAGAATGGGATTTCCTCCCGGCGCTTCCAAGAAACTTGTTCTAGCGGTATGTTGCTACTTATTGTCCCACTATGGACATGTTAACATAGGCAACAGACTGTTCACCAAGCGTGATTTTAGTTGAGTTGACAAGTTGAACTGATCTTTAAACCATTTATGAAGCCTAAAAATAACCCTGTCCATCTAAATAATGTTGGCATTAAAAGTGTCATTGCATACAATCATTATGGTGACATTGTTTTGTCACGGATGTAGACATTTGTAATTACATATATTTTTTGCTTTTGAATAGACTCGCCCATATTCCTACTAATGCTCGACAAGGTGAGCAGCGAGACTGTTGGCATCAGGAAGGGCATCCGGATGTAAAATGTTGCTTCGGCAAACATCCAAACTATCTTAAGCTTGTATATACAATGCAAAGAGCAATAACAGTGAACGTTCTTGTCTACGATTGCTTCATAATTACAGAGGGAAACATTTGTCCCAGTCCACTACTTTAATTCGCCCTTGTGCTATTTGTGGACAAGATTCCCAGTATGATAATCGATTGATGATGAAGATGGTGATTTCGTTGTGAACTGTTTTGTTACAACAACATTTACTGATGAAAATGATTAGAAATATTTCAAAGATCAATTTAGTCAGCACTGATCAGCATTACTGCATTGATATTGTGTGCAGGCGTACAAGCGGTACGAAGATTTGGCAGCAGCGGAGCGAGCGCGGAAGGAGAAGGCTCGCCTGGAGGTCGAGGAGCGAGAGAGACAGGCAGCCGCTGAAGGTGCGTCATGTACTGACTGTTTGAGCCAGCTTGTCTGTTTGTGACATTCTGACTTAATGCGTGTGTGTGTGTGTGTGTATGTGTGCGTGCATGTGCGTGCATGCGTGTGTGGGGCATACTGACTTCATTCATGTATGTGTGTGCAAGAAAATAAGACTTTATGATTTTAATATTTGAGTCATCAAAAAGTTTGAGGATCCAGAAGTTATACAATGTAAAATTATTGGAGATCAAGTTGGCTAGTGTCTTTAGTGCGATATTACAAAATTGTGTTTCGGCGTGTATCTTATGCTAAGCTTACTGAGAAATAAGAATTATAAATTTTTTTCCTTCTGTATAGAGGGTGGCCAAACATATTGCAGCTGGTACAAGCTTATACTGCTTGGTAACAGAGGCCGAGAGCATGCACAAATTTCCTCGATTTCTTTACCGATAACACCTTCTGGCCAGGATTTGAACCCTGGACCTGCGGCACAGGTGTGCTTAGCTGACTGGGCTACCGTCGAAAGGAATGAATTATATTTGTATATTTCTATATGTGCTATAAGATATATGCACACAATTTTTCTGTTTGCATTGCATTCAGTTGCTGAATGTGCACGAATTGAAGAAGTCACGACAAGTCTGGACGAAGAGACACCGCCATCATCAGAGCCGAGCACGGCTTCAAGCACGGCTTCAATCACAGCTTCAAGCACGGCTTCAAGCACGGCAACTGTGGATCTAGCACGTGATGAGGCGACAGCTGTAGCTGAGACGACTTTGAGTAACAGTGGCGTCATCCAGCAATCTGGTGACCTAGTGGGCGGAGCTAACTCATCAGCTGATCAGCAAGATATCTCCGTGACAACGGAAAACAGGCAGGAGGACAAGGCTGGTCACCCTGTGTTGCCTTCAAGCTCTGTCACAGAGACGAGCGGTGAGAAGAAAGATGGAGACGACGAAGATCCTGAACTTGAAAGGTATTTTCCTTTCAGAACTTTGTTTCTGTACTTTATGGCAGTTTCAAACCAATAAGAATTGACCAATGACAGTGCAGATATAAATTGATTAATTGATCTGTGCACTTTGACTCGGGCATTGAAGGAAAGTTGCTGTCTCATTGTTTGCCTTCTTGTTTGACTGTTTGGCAACATTTCATATCAAAATTACTGATTCACAGTATTAGTTAGAAATTATGTGTGCGGAGAAAAAGGAGAGAATTTTCACCTCGTGAAATTCCAGCAAGCGTCAGTGTGATATGCTGTGGTAGATGACATTTATCAAATTTGTTATTGTAAGTTGACTGAGCACGAGTCATGTGTGCTAACAAACACTATCAAACACTGAGTCATGTGTGGCAACTATCAAACACTGAGTCATGTGTGGCAACTATCAAACACTGAGTCATGTGTGGCAACTATCAAACAGTCATGTGTAGTAACTATCAAACAGTCATGTGTAGTAACTATCAAACAGTCATGTGTAGTAACTATCAAACAGTCATGTGTAGTAACTA
>JAQFYQ010001803.1:0-12669 GCA_034694885.1 Buchholzia appendiculata | reverse complement strand
TGATGGAGGGCAAGGAGGAATCATATGTGCAAATGAAAAGGAAAGCGGAGGACCGCGAGTTGTGGAGAAGATGGATATCAGGGACCTGCCTTCCGGCAGAACACTAATGATGATGATGACGATGAATTAGCTTAGATCATTAGATACACAATTGGGGTTTGGCTAATGTGTGCACCATATTTTGAATCGTTTACATTGATTCATGCCCAGACTCCTCTTAAGTCTGATGACATAAATTGTTAGTTAAGATGAGAGATAGTTCAAATAATATCATTAATAGTTATAATCATATTATTTATGTTACTATTGCAGCAATAGCATCATAACATTAAATAAATAATATTTATTATAAAATACCGATAATGATAAATCGCTGATAATCAAATTTGTAATAATTATAATAATAACAATAAAAGGTAATGTGGTTTCAGTAATTGTTTGTCGTATTAACCCTGAGGATGTATTTTATTTCTTTCGCAGGTTCGATGTGTCACCAGTGGCGGGTCCGGATTTCTCGTCTCGGAGGGATTTAGGACCTCCAGGACATCCCATGTCCAACCTGTTGCACCCCAACTTCTTCCAGCAGTCATCTGATAACCACTCAGCGCAAAGACAAGATCAGCACGTACGAGCGTTTCGGCAACAGCAGCAGCAACAACAGCTGCAACAGCATCAGCAGCAGCTGCAGCAGCTGCTGCTGCAACAACAGCAGCAGCTGCAGCAGCTGGCTGTAAAACCATTCTACCCACCGTATCAGTGGCCATCTTTTCAAACTATGCACCAATCACCAATGTTGCAGCAGCAGCTACAGCAGCAGCTAAAAGAGCAGCAGCTGCAGCTACAGCAGCAGCAGCTGTCGAACCTGTCGTTCCCCAGGATGCTTGAAAGTGAAGGAACCTTCCGTCCCATAGTGCCAGCAGCTTCCCTTCAGCAAACATCGGTCGTCTTTATCCCTTCCTTCCAGTTCGCTCAGTCACTCGTAAGTGTTTCATAATCAGGATATTGATTCGGTGCAATAATTATAGAACTTTACAGGCGCTCTTTGGTTTGGAGTTTGCACTTCACTTGACCTTTAGATCACTCTCTATTTGCGTGTTCATAACTAAAGGATGTGAACATTACCTTTGGTGGTAATTACTTGGTACACCCATGAAAAAGCACTTGAATATAGATATATAACTATATGAATATAGTTTGAATCTAGTTTAGTTATGTGGTGATCTGATGACCTTTAGACTCGAGGTCATTTATTTTGATGTATCATGCTCCTCTTTTTGACTGAGATACATTTTAATCGGTTTTCAATCAGGAGTTTGGTCAATACACCTCTGATCTGCCTAGGTGCCCTCTGAACTTTGTCCAAGTAGGTAAGACTGAATTGTTCAGAGATTCTGTGCAGTTTACATAATGCCACGAGAACCGAGCATAAAGCAATATCTGTTCTACAAGTGGTGCAACAGACCACATTGTAATATTGAATGAAACGATGTCTTAACTCATTGAGAAATGCATTAGACCAGAGATTTATTTATTTATTTCAAATCTGACAGTATGCAACCACATCACAATAAGCCGTTCAAGTAGCACTGATGTCAGATTTAGGAACATCAGGCATATAGCACTCAAGATGTCCTAAACACGACGTGCTAAAGATTAAAGATGTTGTTAAAGAAGTCAAAGGGTCAGTCACAATTTGGCAAGCTTGACGAGTGGATGGAATTTTCTTTTACTCTAACATGAAAAGAAAAGCTTAAAATACAGATGCCATAAGAAGTTGACGCCGAGGACCTGCTGAAAGGCAGAATACTCAGTAGTTTATGATCTTTAATGCACTCTAAATCTTGTCCTATCACATACATTTAGCTTATTCTGTATTGTCTAGTCAGCAAGGTTTTTTTGTGTAGGAGAGTTCACGCGGTGACCACGCAGCCCCATCAACGATCACTCCCCCTGCAACATTTCCGGCTACCTTCATCCTCTCAGAACAGCAGCAGCAGCAGCAGCAGCAGCAGCAGCAGCAGCAGCTGCAGCAGCAGCAGCAGCTGCAGCAGCAGCAGCAGCTGCTGCAGCAGTCAAATCAAGCAATTCTTCAACACACAACATCGCATCGCCGCTCGACCGGACACCGGCCGTCAACAGCTGAACCTTTCACATCATCTCACGAGGTTAACAACAGTTCTTCCGCCATCAGTCTGAGCCACATCTTCCCACCGACCATCCACACGCGCATGAAGAGTCCTCCGTCAGTCGCGAGGACATCCAAGGATGGGTGGGTGTTCCGGAAGCAGCCCCAGCACGCAGGTGAGAAGGTATCGCTGGAGCTCGCCTTGAAGGAGGCGAAAGAGATGAAGAATCTGTCGACAAGACTCAAGCAGAGAGGAGACTACGCCACCGGGCGATACTGACGTCATAGCTAGTGACGCCAGACTCAAGCAGCGGGGCAATAGTTACGTCATGGATAGTGACGTCAAATAGCAGACAGACAACAGTGAAAGGATGTCAGAGAGAGAGAATTGACAGGCCTTCGATAACTTCAAAATATTTAAAATAACTTAGTTATAATATTGCAGTCAAGATCTTGTATTATTATTATAGTCAGCTTTAAGTAATGTTTTGCAAATTTCTACACCAGTTAAAGGTTGGACGGGAAAATCTATGACATTGAACGTTGCCTTATGCTAACATGTGCTAAAGTAAACATCATAAGGATTCTAATTTAAGATGAAATATATTCTGCAGCAATTAGTTTATGCTTTAATTTTATCTGATAAACTAGGTAATTTTGCTGATCAAGTTCAACAACTAAAAATCAACAACTTAAAATAAACAATTGTAGTTACATTTAATGCAATTATGTGATGAAGTATTCCGCTGCTTAAAATTGCACAACGTGAAATGTTTTAAAGACCATCAACGTTTAATTTTATGCAGTTGAAGAAGCTGCAAAGCAATCTGAGACGAACTGTTTAACAGTAACACCTGCAGTTTAGCTATTTGAATTGTTTTTGTTTACATTTGAATAGTTTATATTACACTTAGCAATTAACATGGTATAACCATTTAAATCCAGCCAACATTTAATGTCTCAGTAACCTATAGAACCCGACAAATACTCTAACATAATATGTTACATTTATCAGATCAGTTTGTTATTTTACAAAAGTGCCGTGTTAGATCAAAGCCTATAAAGATTCTCCAGGTGATTGGAACAGTTACTGCTCTTGTGCTCTTTCAAAGCACTAAGAACATCACGACAACCGACTTAGCAGTACGTAATTTACATGATTGATAATAAAAACAGTGCAAAACTGAAACGTTACTTGATTTTTGACTTCGTCATCAGCAACACCATTGTCATTTTTATTATCATTGATAAGATTGATTACAGTTCTTTTTCTCTCCTATTCTGGATGGAACTTCGCAACAAACTTCTATAACACAAGGAAGAAAAAGATTTTAAATTTGGCCAACGAAGTCCGTAAATTAGCCCCGTCCTTCCCCTCGAGCCATTGTCGGGCTGCTCCTGGTTCTCGTGCTTTCAACTTGGATTCATCTCTAACTCGGATTCATCTCTAACTCGGATTCATCTCTCTCTTGCTTATAACACGGATTCATCTCTAACTCGGATTGATCTCTTGCTTATAACATGGATTCATCTCTAACTCGGATTGATCATTCTCTTGCTTATAACATGGATTCATCTCTAACTCGGATTGATCTCTCTCTTGCTTATAACACGGATTCATCTCTAACTCGGATTGATCTCTCTCTTGCTTATAACATGGATTCATCTCTAACTCGGATTGATATCTTTCTTGCTTATAACACTTATTCATCTCTAACTCGGATTGATCTCTCTCTTGCTTATAACATGGATTCATCTCTAACTCGGATTGATATCTCTCTTGCTTATAACACGGATTCATCTCTAATTCGGATTGATATCTCTCTTGCTTCTAACACGGATTCATCTCTAATTCGGATTGGTCCAAAGGTCCAAGTTAGTAAGTTAAGTGATGTATTTGACGTCTAAAGAGAAGATAGCTGGGCGCTAATCTCCCACCCCAGCCCTCAGCCTGACGTAGTGTAATGTTCGCATAACCGGGGCCAGTGGCGTATATAAACACATCAGTTTATTCTTAACATCTAATATATACACGTACTTATACTTCATGGAAATCGAGGCTGGAGAGCGTAAACAAATTTGCCCGATTTTATTACCCATAACACAGCCTGACCTGATCTGAACCCAGGACCTCTTGCAATTATTTCTGAACAGTCATAGATGCATCGCGCTCTGCTTGCAACATGGTGAACAGGTAGCGTTACTGTGGACCCGCATGCAGTTAGCCTATTATTGGTAATTTTTACAGGATTCAAGGTAGGGTTTATAGGGTTCAAAGTAGGGCACGAGGTAAGGGTTAGGGCAGCTGTTAATTAATTTTGACTATAGCTGTACTATTTCGTACAATAGCTGCGTGACCTATTTTGCAACTGCATGCGGGTACACAGGAAAGCGAACAGGTAGGTGAAGAAAGTATTCACAATCAATTTTAATATTGCATGCTTACGACTATGTTTAGAATGAAGGTTTCACCGACTAAAGTTGGGCAAGGATGCGCTAGGAATTAGTACCTCATCTTTATTTTGAATTAAACAAATCTTGCCTTGAAAATTTTACAATAACTCAATACTTACTTAATACTTTAAATTTGTCTTAGTTTTGATTGTATTTATATGCACTTTTAATTGTAGGTTTGTTGTAACTGTGTGTACACTTCGAATTTTAGTTTTTATTGTATTTATGTGCACTTTTAATTTTCGGCTTGACCGAATAGGTCATTCGTTAGCATTCATGCCGCGCAGTGAAGAGATAGAGGGTTCGCCTCCATACAACGACTGATTGTGTTCGGTAGCAAACCTGGGTAAATTGTTAATACTCCATTGCCTGTACGGGAAGGACCTTTGGCCGCTCACCCGTGCTCATCTGGCCTAGTGGATCGGTGGTTAAGTCATGTGTAGTAATACGCAAGGCAATTAACCATCGCCAGGACCTGTCTTCGGACAGCGCACTATTATCATCATCATTAATTTTAGTTTTTTTGTATTTATGTAATCTTTGAATTTTAGTTTTCGTTGCATTTGTGTGCTCTTTTAATTTTTGTTCTTATTTATGTGCACTTTGAATTTGGTTAGTTTTTGTTGTATTTACTTCTTTGGGTCTACCGTCTCAGTCGTGAGAGTATCACTGGAGCTCTATTAGTGATTCACAAATCATCATCATTGTCATTTTGTCATCCAAACTGGAATTTGTCCATAAACAAGCATTAGGGCTAATTAAAGTGAAATGAACGCTACCAAAATTAATGTTCTTAAGAGAGAATTTATGCTTTACAAATATAAAGAAATGCTACTTAAGCATAGTCAAACACAGCGTAATAACTTATTGATAATTATTCATTTAATGAAAACAGACCCTCTTCACTCACACACACACATTTGATCGATGTTAAACAAAATCTCAAGTTAAACAGAATCACATAACGCCTTTCTCCATTACCACGGCAACACCAATTTATATACAACGAAGTAACTCGGAAATTAACATGCGAAGAGGCAATCATCAACAGCTAAGCTCTCAAGTGTCCCGCTGACACATGAACGAAATAACGATCCACTTCGTCCGCTACTTTGTGATCCTTGATGAGGAATGTTACGAAACCACATTTCATCTTGAAATCACACGGGTAATGTAATATATTTAATGTGAAGCAACATTGCTTGAACACAACTCTAAGCAACTCAAACATATTAATGCAACTCACATGCAACTCACATGCAACTCGCATGCAAATCACATGTTACACACACTCACACATGGAGACACAGATCATCACTAACATCATATTATTATCTCATCATTGTATTCTCTAGTACATAATTATATGTGTTATCTTTAAAATACCAGAAACACAAAGATGAAGTTGGCAAATTGGAGTGGCAAAATGGAGTGGCAAGTGTGTGCTTGCAAATTGCTGCGGCAATAAGCCTCTGTGTATGTCGCCAAATATCAGAATAGATGATTTCTCCAGCACCACAATCGTCCTGAGCAGAAACCAACACGGATTTTGATTTACTGTTAGAACTGCATGCAACCTCAGCTCTCTTCGACGACAACAAGAACATCGCTTTAACAGTGTAAGTACAACAAAGAACATCACGCAAAAGTTTATTTGATATAAAATATAATGAAAACTACGAACGGTGGTAGAAATGACAATAGAGAAAGAAGCGGCAATGCAAGAAATATGTACTTATAACAATAAGATATTTCCAGGTCAGTATCATACAACACCTGTAGTTGGATAGAAGAAGAAAGCCACAGTTCAACTGGGCCATTAATACATGAAAGCAACATATATCAGTCGTGTGCGATTCACACTTTGTTCATTACAACTCAACACTCACGCACTGGTTTCTAACACAGGCTCATTTTCAGCTTTTCATCAATATGGTTATATCAACAATAAGGTCATTTCAATCATTCCAATGTAGTGAAGTCCCGACATATATCAGAGTCGAGTGAAAACAAACAAACACGACTTTAGTAGAGATATCCAGATGCAGATTACAACCAATGATGACACAATTACACTGAAGGAAGTAAAAACAAGCAAAATAATTAATTAACCCATTTCTTTACACAGCTTTCAATGCAATGCATACGTTCCAGGATATTATCCTTTAAAAAGATTCTAAATAGTAGCAGTAAACATAAGTTAAAAATTCATTCATAAATTGCCATAGTCCTACACATTAAGATGAGTTAAGTAAATACCCGAAGATTCAAAGAATTAAAGCTTACGTCAGAATCAGATGTAAATCCAAAGTTCTCAATCTTCTTTCAGACAGACGAAACATGATGATATGATGATGAGTAAAGAAATATGATGGAATGCAGCCTGACAAGTGCTTGGAAAGACAAGAAATGAGTACTGCTCACCGCAGGTTGAGTACTGCTTTAATCAGACAACAACAGATTGAGTACTAACCGATCCAATTACAGGTTGGGTACCAAGCGCATAGAAAAATCCTGTTCCTGGCAAGAAAGAAACGTGATTTGATTCTTGACTGTCCAGACCGAATACAATTATAGTTCACGACACGATCTCATTGGTCAGTTCAATTGTTTGTATAGATTTAACCCAGATCTCAGAGACACACACAAAGAAAGGTTCTACAAATCCCAACCATAAAACTGCTTCTGCCACTAGTACAGTCTGATATGACGTTGAGTTAACTAAAGACAGAAATGCTACACCAAGTAAAAACTTCTTAACATTTAATATTCTCTACTGGTTCAGTCCTCCAGTTCTCAACAGACGCACATGTACCAGGCACGAGTTGCCTCGCTGATACGCGACACATAGCTTATCACAAATATATACAACTCATTTCTTCCAACAAGTAGATAAAGTGTGATCCAAGTTTCACAGCAACAGTCTCTGTACAGTTAAATCTGCCGAGTCAGCCCCGAGAACATGAGCAACAGTCGTAAGCATTTTACAACAATGTGATGATACTTTATCCTTAGTATGTACACTTGCACACATCATCATCATCATCATCATCGTTATTTATCGTCTAGCCTGTGCACAATGTACGTGATAATACATACGATCTCCCAAGTCAAAGTTGCTTAGACAATACTGAGATGCATTCATTCAGAAATGAAACGGACATGTTGCCAAATGTCATCAAGAAAACTCAGATTCGTGAGCTATAGCGGATCTAAGCGCGACATTTGTCATCGGGGATTACCACAGTTCTGGACCCGCGACACTTCGAGCAAGTTTTACGACCCTACTGGGTTGAGTTTTTGAGTCCTTTCCCCCATACACGGATAAGAACCAACCGTCAGCGGGATGAAGATGTTCACAGCGTTCAGATGCTTTCCATAAACCAAGCTCTCAGCTCACTCACCTTGTCAAACAGCAGAAGAGCACGGTGGGTCGAATTTAATGCAATATCACTGGTTTGCATTGTAATCACTGCACAGCTTAAAGAAAGAAAAATAAACATAACTAATAATAGGTAATGAAAAAAACCAGTAACATTAGCAGACATATTGGCAACCAAATAATCAATACTAACAAAAGTAACAACAGAATACAAAAAAAACAACAAGAATGAAATTAGTCCATACAGTAGGTCGAAACAGTTACCGCGGGCTGCAATATTCGACACATATTCAATATATTTGATCTATCATTCAATATTTTGTAACTCAAAATGTTTATATTTATAATGTTACAACAAAGTGTGGCAAGAGTATTCTTTCCAACGACACAACTAAGAATATCCTATGTGTATCATAATTAAAATGTATTACATAATAACATAATAAATACTGATCCAATACCAATTCTGACAATTTCATCCAAAACTTTTACCGATCATATAATATATATGTTTTAAAAAGACCTCCACATTAAAAAAAAATTATATAATTATTTGATTAAAAGTTACATTTCGGTGAAGCACTATAATTCTGCACAAAATGGAAATAAAAAGGTAACTAATGCCCTGTAGAGAGTATTGGAAATGTAAAGTAGATAAATTAGCAAGCAACTGATACTTCGTTGCTACTATGAGTTGATGATGATGATGATGATGACGATGATAGTGCTCTGCCCGAGGACAGGTCCTGGCGATGGTTATTTGTCTTGCGCATTACTACGCATGACTTTAACCACCGATCCACTAGGCCAGATGAGCACGGGTGGGCGGCCAAAGGTCCTTCCAACTATGAGTTGAAGCACACAAAATTCCAAAGTCAACAAAACACTGATGACTCATTGAGTTCTGTCTGACTGCATTGTTCTCATCAGTTGTAGCTATACAGTAAAGTCTACAATATACAAAAGAAGACTTAAATTGCTGTCGACATCAATTATTGTAGAAATGTTCAATTTACACAAAGACTTTAATCGATGTAGACTTTAATCGATGTAGACTTTAATCATGTCGACTTCAATGTATATAGACTTAATCGATCAGAAGAGATATCAAGGTCAAGGATGGACACTACTCGCATAACCTAACGATCATTATTATTAATACTAATTATTAATTTGAACTAATCATACTAACTGTTAATGCTAACATTTAACACTAACTATAAGTACTAACTAATAATACTAACTATTAATTCTAACCTCTAAAATTAACCATTAACACTAATCATTAATACCAACTATTAATACTAATATTAATGCTAACGTTTAATACTAACTCTGGATAGCAACTTTTAAAAGTAACTACTATTATTATCAATACCATTACTACACATATCTCTTTAAGATAAATAATATCCAAGATGACTACGGCAAGTAATGAAATCAGATATGAAATACGTTCATGTTAATTTAAACATTTGAACTCTGAAGTTGCATGACCAACAAAAATTCCACACACGGACTCACGCACGCACACACGCACGCACACATGCATGCACACGCACACATGCATGCACGCACGCACGCACACATGCATGCACGCGCACATTGCACTGAATACTGGCAAGACATTCACAGAAAACAGAATATAATCGCACAAACTTCAATACAACCTTTCAAAATCTTATCTACATCATACAAAATACACAACAACAACATCAGCAGCATCATCATCATCAACATGTCACAAACTCTGCGCTGATAGCATGCCTTCGTGCATTACAGAGAGAACTCGATAACGCTGCAACGCAGAATAATAACAACAACAGTATATTCGTTGAATTCCGTTACATTTCCGAGGCACAATAGACCATGGCAACTTCAATAGAAAACAATAAAAACTAAATATTAATGATATCGTATAATCTACTCAGCATAATGATAATATCAAAGCAACTACATATTGTAACTCTATCATTTGAAGTACCACTGCTGCTGGTCTAAGTAGTTTCGAATTGCCTGGAAGCGGAGGGAGGGGGGTACAGTGAGGGCCACAGTTTCCAAAAATACATCATTTGAAATGTTTGGATAAATGATCAAATTCTCAATCAACAACTATGTCCATGATTCGATGCACCTTTATGCGACATCATGTCACATTTGTGCAGTCAATAAGGAGATTTTTGTGAGTAGATGTGAATTCAGGGCCGTAGCCAGGATTTCGTTTGGGGGGTCCTTGACTAATGGGTTTGAGGTCCCACAAAAAATTTGATAATTTTTCTTCACAAAACATAAAAATGTTAAGGAAAAAAAATTGGAGAGAGGCTTGAACCCAACCTCCCCCCCCTAAATGTGTTGCACTTTTCACTGTACCCGCCCATTCTCCGTCACTTATGAAAAGTCATACAATACTATCAGTGCATTTACAGCACTCACGTTTACATCAGAACACATCTGCACACCAAGCTAAACCAACAGAACGTCAGTAAGGGGCAAATTCTTGTTCAACTATACACTGCAAAAGTGTGAATAGATTCACCAACACTCTGCATCACTTGCTCTTTACACTTTCTTCAAATACACTGTGCAGATCTTGCGAGATTATTTGAAGTTATGTGCATGCCAGTTTTAATGATAGTCATATATTTACAGTGATAGCTTTAATGTTGCCTTATCATAGGTGAAATTTCACAGTTAACGATTGCTAAATGACGTGCATGAGTTAACTTGCAGTCGATACCAATAATATTTGCGCATTGTAATAAAGGTGCAGGTTTGTAACTGCAGAATTCAATGCATGTAATACAGAAATGTTTTAGGTGCATACTACTACTGTTATAACAATTAAAACTATCAATACAATTATTACAACAACAATCTTCAACGCGTTCAAGTGAAATACCAACCTGCACAATAGTTATCAAAAGATAACAAAGGTGACTAATCACACAATATTCGATGGGCTTAGTACATTTGTGCACAACTATCAACCGGATACACTCGTGTATCTCTGTATCACAGTCGCAGAGTTTTCTTCTACAAGTCACAGCGAATGTTTTGAGAAAATCAGATTAAATTTTCTATAATCAAATTTACAGCACTAACGAGCAGGTAAACAATACGTACTAGAATTAACTCACGAAATAAATGATCAACATTTTAAAGAAAACAACACCTTGCAGAATTAGCAATACTCACTGTTTTAATACGCATAAGTTATTAAAACTAAACAACTTTAATCATGGCAATAATAATGGCTGGCAACAATAGTAATAATTCATACAATAGCTACTGCCATTACAATTATAACAGTTGAGTATAATAATAATTATTTTAATCTTAAATACCATCATAATGTCTGATTCCTTATTACCACATTAAATCTGGCTGCATGGATGGCCCCTGACTTCAAAGCGTGCACAAGGTGCTAAGCTTTAGACCGATTGATGGCAACACCTATCACAGTCAAACCAGCGTCAGGAGAGGAATCAATTGTAGCAATTCATCTCTGCCCCCATCCCACCTTTCAACGCCCTTACCGAGACTGCATGGTACCTAGAAAACCCTTGACAAAATCTAAAATTTGATGGTTCATGTTGCTGGCCCTCGGATTTGTGACTCCTTTCTTATGGGGATCTTACTGGGTGGGGCGTCAATCTTTCCATGAAGGAGCTAGGGAACTGACCAAAACCTATCCTCGATCAGTGGAATAATCAAAAGAAACAATTCATTATCACATTATAATACTTGACTGTCTTATGTGAAGTAACAGTCATCAAACTTCTAAAATTCATAAATGTTAAGAAAGATTTTTAACCAGTACACCTATAACAATTACTATGAATGATACAAATAGAACAAAGTTAGTCTGCTGAAAGAGAGTAAAAGTTACAAGTCACGCATACGAGTGATGCATACAAATCATACATACAAGTCACGCATACAAGTCATGCAGAACCAGCTACTGTACATGTACAAAGTTCCTAGATCTAGAAAACCTTTAACAGTACATACATATTGGTACAAAGTTCCTTCATCTAGAAAACTCTTTACTGTACACAAATATCGGTCAAAGTTCCTCGATCCACAGAATCTGTTCCTGTACATGTTCGTACAAAGTTCTTTGATGCAGAGAATCAGCAATTTACCTCATCAGTCGATAGGTTACGAAACGGCATATAAGTGCAATCACACAATCAATATCGAGATTTGTTTGAGTAAATACCAAATGCTCTCCCTGTCTTCCATCTTACACTGTGATTCGATCTGTCTATCTGCCGGACCGTTTCCGTCCATCTCTGTGCCAGTCTGTCTGCCTCCATATCTCAGCCTATCTCTCTGCCTGTCTGTCTCTCTCCATCTCTCTGCCTATATCTCTGCCTGTCTGTCTCTCTCTATCTCTCTGCCTATATCTCTGCCTGTCTGTCTCCCTTTGTCACATATGTTTGGCAAGTCATTCAATTATTTTGCACGCTTAGCTAAGTAGCATTAGTGTATTTACATCTCTTATTATCATTACAAAGCGCATTAACATCAGCACGTAAAACAAGAAGCCATTTCAAGACAATCACTGTAAATAATCACCAGCGAGTTCATCTGTCTGCGCCGAACAGACAGAACAGTCAAATTATCTCTGCAGTACTCGATCACTGCTTAGTGCTTACCGTCTCTTGTACTCAACAACTTACGATTATTAACTTTTATATCTAGC
>JAQFYQ010001802.1:0-12671 GCA_034694885.1 Buchholzia appendiculata | reverse complement strand
GATTTTCTGCCACTCACGGGCGTTTAATCAGCTAGATATTTATACTATAAATTATTATCCCAAAACGGTCTATTGCACTAGCTTCAACATTAGTTTCAAACTGTTTGAGGAGAAGAGAAATAAGAATCTGCAAAGTTGATAAGTTTTTAAAAGACAGTTTTTAAAAGCAGGTAATTTAACTCAATAAACATGATTTCATGCTATTTAAAACTTCATTTCATTTTTACTAGATGCTACATCGTTGAAACAATTCTTTGGATACAGAATGCTACAGCATGATAGAAGCCATTGATTCTCATGTCAATTTATAACCTGCATCACTAAGAAGAAATGCAGTTCATTTTCATTTCAAACGCTCTTATTTAGCTCCTTCCACACTGGTCAAGCTTTACTTTGATGTAACCTTTAGAAAGGTCTTTATTTTCAGGTGTCAATATTTTAAATATTTTTCAGTTGTCAATAAAACTTACAACTCGGTCCGCACCCTGCATTATTGTACGGAAGGTAAAAATTTGCTGCTTGATTTTTTTAACGCCGTTGAGTTTTTTTACTTTTCGCCGAACTCTTCAGGGCTTCACGGAGTCAATAATCATGCGCTTACACCGGTTAATATCTCTGCAACGACGGACTTTGCTGTCTGGAACAAATATTACCTTGATGATTTCGCGACTCGTGAGTCAGCGTGGAATGACCAGAGGGCGCCTCGCAGTGCAGGTAGTACCTTATTCCTAGAACTGAGAGTCTTGGTTTAGTCTTCCTAGAACGTCTTACTCCGCCTTGGCCTCGCAAACAGACATTAGCTGCACATACACGCACACATACACACACGCAAACACACACACACACACACACACGCGCGCGCGCGCGCACACACGCAAGAACATAAACACAAACACACACAGACGTATGAATCTGATTAGAAAGCCAGCAGCAGAGCTTATAGCGTTTCTAGAGAAAAATCAATTTAAAAATGCTACGATTGCTGCAGGATTGTAAATCTTCTAGTGAACGTTTTTATGCCAACGTGAATATTTTTTATCAGGATAATAAAACTGTTGTTTTTATGTTAGCGCGTACAAGTAAAATTTTGCATTATTGATATAATGAAATCCTCTTATTAATGAAACAGACAGTACCGATTTGATTTTTATTTTGAGTTATTATTTTTGGGAGTTTTATTTAGTTTAATTTTCTTCAAAATTTATTTTTTGCAGTTATTCTAAGTGTAAAACATTTCCATGCGCCTCTAATGTTCAACTGAATTCAAAGTCTCTCCAAAATGTTACAGTTTTTTTTAATTATTAGTAAGCGTATACATCATAAGAAAAAAGTTTTTAAAAGTCCAGAAATACTAAACAAGTTTACAACTCTAAATAGAAGTCACCATTTCTGGTGCCCAATACCAAACATCAGGGCCGTATTTAAGACGGGGGTTCGGGTTCAAACCCCTCCCCAGATTTTTTACTTGAAATTTATGACGTTTTTTAAATATTTTTTTTGAAAAGGTTATTGAAAATTGTTGGAAGTCCAAATTCACCCCGAAATGAAAATTTAAAAAGGTCGTCAAATAATTTGAACTTCTACCCCCTCCCCCCAATGAAAGCATGGCTACGTCCCTGCCAAATATATACATAGAAGCAAATGCCAAACCGTTTTGTACATGTCCAAATAGTTCTTAATATCTTTTATGTGTATTTGTATTCTCTGTCCGAAGGAGGTGACGTCATCCAGTGACGTCATAGAGTAACGTCAGCCAGTGACGTCATAGAGTGACGTCATCCAGTAACGTCAGATTAATCTTGATTTCATGCCTACATGCCAATCCAGATCATCGTTAGCATCAAATCCATACGAGGATATCGATCAGATCCACGATAAATTCGGCATTTAAAATACTTTAATCTCGAGCTTTATTAACAATAGTTTAGTTGATGCAATCTCTGAGTCAAAAGATTCATTAGAATGTCAATAAATATTGAATTCAAGACAGCAAGGAATAAATTAAAGGAATAATTTCATAGACCAGCACGTGATAGTGGTAACAAAAAACAAAAAAACACTCAGAACATTTGATCACAACAATACTGTTTCCAACAACATCTTTTAATTTAGTTCACTTCTAAAATGTAATGTTGGCATGCGCTATGTGTTTGCATGTAAACATGTATGCATACTATACTGAAAGCATTTGACTGTGTGTATAATGTTTATGCAAAACTGTATGCATGTTTGATTATGAAATGCATGTGTAATTATGCATGTACCAAGGATTGTCACGTATCGTGTATGAGCGCATGTGTGTGCATGCGTATGTGCGTGTGTATGTATACGAGTATATGTATGCTTGTATGTGCGTGTGTATGTATGCATCCCCCCGTGAACGTATGTCTATCCCCCTCTTCTCTGTACATCTGTGTGTACGTCTACAATGCTCGTACATAACTTAATGAAACAACTACGACGCAGACTAGGTGCGACTGTGTAATAAGAAATAGGGAGAATAAAAATTTAATTATTGTAACCTTCCGGCAGTTGTTAAGGAGACAGACACACGGACATACAGATACACAGATTCACAGATACACAAACACAAAGACACACAGACACACATGATAAGGAGACAGACACACATGTAGAGTCTCTCTGCTGTCTCTGATGTGTTACGATACGTCTCGCCGAGGGTACTAGACATGCTATTGCCAATGTTATTACATTCTATCATAAATTTCGCACTTTCTGCAAGCATTGAGCAGGGTGTCCAATATGTTGTGTTCGTAACAAATGCACGCAAAATAATCCAAAGAAACTTATGAAGAACGATGATTACTTAATTTTGGCCAACGTTTCATTTAGTTTAAAAATACAGTATCTTGATTTCATTTCTGTTTTTCTCTGAGTGGGCGAACTGGAACTCTGCCATTTTGACATTAAGAAATGAAATATATTGAGTTCTATCCCTTTAATGAGTTTACTTATGGAGTTTAAAAGGGGCAATGGAATAAGGAAATACCATGAAATAGCCTAAGATATCAGACAAATAATGTGAGCAATAAAAATAGCGTATATTTATTAATGAAGGGGAGAGGAGTGAGGAGGAGAGGATGGTATAAATAACTAATATACGCAGGAGACGTGACAGGTTCGTCTTCATCACTACGAGGAGAGACCGTTTTTGTAAAATATTTACACACAGATCTGGCAATTAATACAGTTAAGAAACGCGTTGATAAAAGTAAATTTAATGAATTCTTACTCTACATTGAACAAGTCATGAACCATGGACAGATGGGCGGGCTGAAAGTCGCATCAACAGAGATAAGAATACTAAGATTTGGAAGCAAACAAGAGTGGTAAGTCTAGAGTATATATATCTATTTATTTAATTTATTAATTTATTTATGTATTCAACCTTATTTTAGCCTCATGTGGTGGTGTTTTCAACTTCTGGACAATAATCGATTTATCAAAATCAGTGCCTTTGTTTTACACCTTCTTTCAAATTCAGACTTTTTCGGGTTAAAGCTCAAATTTAACCTGAGGAGGAGGATTCTTTTTTATAACTGTAAGCTGTTCAAGCAGAGCGCGGCATCTTTTAGATATGTTTCAAATTTGAGGCCTACATTTTAATCATGATTTGTTTACCACGTGAATTTAGTCGTTGACTCGCGACAGCAACTAGTTTTGAGACCGCCTCGTCTCATGATATTAACTCCTGGAATTCGTTGCAATCGTTTAAAGACACTTCGGCATCACAGATCCAAGAAAAGTAGGCGTACTGAACAAATCAAAGCTATGTCACTCGGAAACAATTCCGATCCAAGGATTTTGTAAAAGCTTTCCAGGAATTCGAGCGTCGACGCGACCGACTGATGATGACTGTTTAGAACGAAGTGCATTTAGGACTCGTTCACTCGATCAATCACTCATAACAATATCTATTATTGTAAAGTAGAAATATTACTATTCAAGCTAACAATTGCAGAATTGAAATATTAGACTTTATTCTCCATTAATGACACAAGTATAATATTGTAAGCGGTTCAGTGGTGAAATGCCTCGTTTGAGTAGAATTAAGAATTTACCTACTGATTAGAGCAGAACAGTGACGCTGCATTTGAAAGTAATTTTCGCGGATTCCTGACATATCATAGTTATCTAGGATTATTTTAACACAGTACTTTTTAAATAAATGATTGTCAATATCATAGCCGATTGTTTTCGATGGAAAACCTGGTAAATTGCTAACAATCCACTGCATGTACACTGGAAGAATCTTTGGCCGCACACACGGTCTCATCTGGCCTATTGGATCGGTGGTAAAAGTAAAGCGTAGTACGCATTTCATAAGACAAGTAATCATCGCCAGGACCTGCCTTCAAGCAGACCACTATCGTCATCAGAGGAAGTGTCAGAGCTTCAGAGCGTGCTTGCGTCAAGGATAAGTAGCAGACAGCGTTGTTGTAAATGAGCAGCACATGTTAGAAGCTACAACACAGCTGTTTACTACCTTTGGTTTCAAATGTTACACTCCGGCTAACTTTGCTTAGACCCGAAAGATTCAAAACCGAATCTGTTAACAGGTTTGAGTGCAGAGTGACACACCTAAAGCAAAAGTGCCACACCTAAGGCAATAGTGACACACCTAAAGCAAGAGTGGCACACCTAAAGCAAGAGTGGCACACCTAAAGCAAGAGTGGCACACCTAAAGCAAGAGTGACGCACCTAAAGCAAGAGTGGCACACCTAAAGCAAGAGTGACGCACCTAAAGCAAGAGTGACACACCTAAAGCAAGAGTGGCACACCTAAAGCAAGAGTGGCACACCTAAAGCAAGAGTGACACACCTAAAGCAAGAGTGGCACACCTAAAGCAAGAGTGCCACACCTACAGCAAGAGTGCCACACCTAAAGCAAGAGTGACGCACCTAAAGCAAGGAGAGCATCAATTCAGTTCGGGTTATATTTTGTGGGCTGAGGGATAAACATTGTATGCTTACCCAAAATGTGTTCTTCCAAGATTTTCTTCCATTTTTTCAAAAATGATTTGCATTATATCTCAAGCTCTGTCGATTTCAATGAGGTGCAGGCTGAGACATTGTCACAGCAGCAATGAGTTGGGGGTTTCGATTCTCTGGATCAACAGTGCTGTGTATCGAAATTTTAGATTCAGTTTAACTCCGCGTCCGCCATTCCTTGCAACTCTTAGTCTGGCATCCACACTTTAATCGCTACTTGAACTGAAAAATCTTCAGTTATCTTTCCTGCATAACTCTAGCATCGATATAATTGCTCAACTCTTGGAACGCCAGGTGGCTTCACGTGCATCTATCTCCTCGTTTCTTGGATCTAATTAAGAACTCCTTGGTTTTATTGAGGATGAGTTTAAGTTTACAACCGGAAGCCATTCAAGCCAACCAAGAGGCCCTATCATGTTCGGCCAGCACATGACTTGATACGGCCTAAATGATTATACCAAGAATTTGAAACTGGCGGTCATTATCGTACTGAAATAGTCTGTCTGGCTTTGTAATGGGTTGAAGTACAGCAGCGTTCAGACTCTTATTACAGTGTGGGAGGTTTTAATACTGAACCTTGATAAATGTCTGCAATAAATTATTTGTCCTTGGTTTTCGACTTTTTTATTTATGAAACTACAATTTTCACAATTGCTGCGGGTTAATAGTTTACATTACATTTATTTTAAATATTACATCTAAATTTAACTTTCAAACAAGATCTTAACTTGAAAGCAAAAATTGTCTTGTTCTAAGATGTTACAAAAATAATTTTAGATAGTTGTGAAAACTTCGGGTGACGTCAAACGAAACCACAATTATTGCACTTCTAATGTTTGCGAACTAAACTGAGAGAGATCGATGTTTCAGCATCTCCAAGTAGACTTTTAGTCATACCCTTTCTCTTCCACTTTACGCTTAGCTCGAACACTCAGCTCTTTCCCCGTATCACGCCGAGTCAGTGAAAAGCAGCTTAATTGTTCACTGTCAGCCCTGTTTCATTGATTATATTTCTCGGCAAATCCAACTCCCACAGTCTTCATTTTTCCTAGATCTCTCTCTGTAAGAGGCTTTTCACAAAACTCTTATTAGTTCCATATGATTAATTGTAACTACCAGTAGAAAAATGAAGCATTACAAATACACTTAAGACCAAGAACACATGCAATCTGTTAGAACCAGATCAGGAAGAAGAGCTGAATAGATTTCATTCTCTCACCATTTCCAGATCAATTTGTTCAGAATCATAGAAATAGACAATCGGGAAAATATTTTTCAGGTAAGTAGTCAACTTGAAACTAGTCTTGAGGCAAAGTAGTAAAAAATGGCTTTGGACAAACACATCGACTATCATAGTTCTCATTTCCAAATTACCAAATTTCCTCGTTTCCAGGAGGAAAGGGGCAATCTGAAAATAATTCTCGGTAGAAAAAGCATCGAGAAAATAGCTTTCGAAAAATGGTCAGATAGAAAAATTATTGTCGGGAAGCTGTCACTTTGGAAAATAAATTTCGAAAAGTTCTTTGGGCGGGGGGGCTGTAGCAATCGGATAAATGTCGTGTCCCCCATGGGAATACAGCGTGCATTATTTTAATTTCTGGATTTTGCATAATTGTGCGCACAAAATTGTATGGCGGAGACATGTGTACGTGCATCCGCCGTCAGACAGTAGTCTTATTTTTCTTTCCATAGAATAGCAATATTTTCCAAATAATTGAAATCTAATTCAAAGCAAGCAAGGCAATATTGTCAGTGTATTATTGGGAGTTCGCGACATAACTGATCCTTGATGCTTTCTTAAAAAAATTGTATACCTGCGGCAAGCAGCTTTTCATCCCAAATTGGATTCGGAAAGAAAGTGATCATGACGATATTCTATCCACAGAAATTTGTGTGAACCTGCCATGATGAAACTCATGTCTAAATTAGGTATTAATTTGGACAATTAAATTACACATGCACATTATGCATACGATTATGCATATTTAACTTCTAATATAACAATGAACTGCTCGTCGTAACTTATAACGTCGCAGCATTATAAAGCGCAACAATTTTAATTTATTAATATTTTCGTGTTTGAATTTTCACTGTAACAAAATGTGTTATGGCGTGAAAGATAATCACATCGATACCACAGAGTATCGATAGTCGCCATTATAAAACAAAACAGAGAAAATAAATGTCAACCCGGTGATTAATATAATAATCAGAATTTAGTTTAAGTGTACGTGAAATGAATTCTATGAACGTTATTCAATATGCAAGTAACAGTGTATCAGCTATATTAAAAATGTATTATAACATGATATTTTGAAATACTAAATATTTATAAATGCCACTTATATTTGCTTATTAATGTTTATATATGAGTTATTGTTAAATTTAAAATTTAATAACAAAAAATGTATGCGTCAACAATAAACCGTTATACAATGCTTCTTATATGTCGCACAATAACAAACAATTCTTAAGAAGTGTTCTAATGTTATCTAGCCTTGCGAATATTCACGGCAAGCGATATATAAACAACGACGACAATAACAACAACAACAACAATAACAATTAAAACAACAACAACAACAGCACTAGCAACGATAGACAATAAGATTGTCTTAATATAATCTGACCTTGTAAGAGAGCCACCACGGCTCGCAATATATCAACGTCGTCGATGATAACAACAACAACAACAACAACAGCAACAGCTGCAACACAGGTCCTGATCTAAATATATCACAGGATGCCGACGAATCTGCTTAATTAATCTCATTTGGCGCGAGGAAATTAGGTTACCGATTTCTAGAATAAAGAAACAAGTGCAGAAACCTTTGCTCTTACTTCTAAGAAGTCGCTCGTCTCTCTCTCCATGCAAAAACTCCCGTCTGTAGTACCAGCCGAGGCACCGCGGCTCAGTTGTGAGCGGAACACTGAGTTTCACCGGGACGTCTTCTGTCACTGCAGCTTATACCGTCACAACGGAGATTGGTTCTAGCGCGCGCGTCACGTTATATCGAAGCCTTGAAGGTCTGCTTGCGAGGGCTTCACGTGCGTGGACGAGCGCGTGTCTGACACGCACCACACACGCGTGCCAAGCACATCAGCAGACTGAGGACTGCTGATTCAAAGCGACGATAGAACCAGGGTAAAAAAAGGCAAGAAATTGGTCCGCTAGACATTTCCACAGGCGTAGATCCACTATAGGGACGGGAGAGGGGACGCGTCCTCTCTCTGTTGTTTTTTTTTTGTTGGAAGCGACAGGATAGGCTGTCCCCCTCGATAATCAGGGCCTCGTCCCATCACTAATCCGCCCTTCCACGCCTGAACACCTTCAATACGCGTACCTCATTTCCAGTCCCACCCGAATATTGTGATTGAGGGGACGGGATATATTGTATAGTAAACGCCACCGAAATTAAATACACTCGTCCCTATATTGAGAAACCCGCGTGTCTTCACCCTTGGACATTGCCCTCGGTAATTTGCATAAATTGCCTTGTCTGAAATCGCTCATACATGTTAGTATTAGCGTGATGCTTGGGCCCATTTCTCTTTTGCCCCTATGCCTCAACATGCTCGTCAATATAGTTCCGGTCATCGGTTATATTTAAAACCTTTTTCTGCTAGACAAAGCCTAGACTACAGATGAGCTCCGAGGTTCAGACAAGGACGTATCCAGGACTATGGTCGAGTTCTTAGCCTGGAATTTTCCTCTCATTTGCGAATGAGACTATTGTTCGTATTAATGTATCCGCTTTAATTACGTTTCAAAAGTGGACCTGAATCAGTTTGCTATAACACGCAATATTCTCTTTCAAGAGCTCAACAATACGAGGATATTTTGTATTTTAAAGGTGTTATTCCTTGTTTATCTTGTTATTGCCAAAAAACTGTTGATTTCTGTTAGAAAATTCTTCGAACAGAAATACTTGGCTCCAATTAAGTATTGACGAATCAGTCAACATTTTGCCAAAACAATTCAATTAATAACAAAAGGTGAGATACGACAAGCGTTTCATACTAATCTGCTCGTAATTAGTCATAACCATAATCGTTTGTGTGGACCTTTATCACACCATCTACAACTTGTTCAATTGTAGCACAACGTTTGTGTAACACAATAACCATCGGCGATATCAACGCTACTTGTTCCAACTTCTCAGTTCAATTGATCAACAAAAGACGACAATAACAAATCACACGTGAAATATGACGCCACAAAACGGTCGGCGCCAGTGCAGATAATGTTTCAATCAACACGGACACAAATGCGGTGCTGTCAAGTTGACAAACAATAAAAATAATACACTGGATATTAGATACTCGGAATATTAAAAACTCTGATGAAGGTCCATAAGATGACGATGATGACGATGACGATGATGATGGTTCTGCTGCTGCTGCTGCTGCTGCTGCTGCTGCTGATGATGATGATGATGATGATGATGATGATGATCAGGATGATGATGATGATGATGATGATGATGATGATGATGACGACGACGATGATAATGATGATCAGGGAACAAGATCAAACTCAACATTTTCTGTAGCTACCGAGAGGCGTCAGGGGTAGGCTGGGGAGTAACGAAACTTTCTCGTTATGACGTCATTTGTATCTTGATAGAGTCTTGTTAATTATTTCCAAAAAATAAGAATACCGCGGGTCGTTGGCCTGTTCTCTCCCTCCCGTAAAATTAGCTTTTTTACAAAGAAGCTCTGGTAGCTGAGAATTTTAACATTTTAATTTAAATAAAGTTTTATTTAAATTAACTAGATACTATTTTGCTAACTAATGGAACCATTGTATTTGCTGTTGTTTACTATATGTATATAGGCCTATACAGATGCTTTTTGAGGCGAGGTAATGTCGATGGCCACGGGCTCACGACCTAGAAGCGCCAAAGGCTTAAACGTTAAATCAAAATTTATCTAATTTAGTCGTCAGACGCGCCACAGCGTTCTGGACACTGAAGATCTTTTTCTGTAGAATGCACAGCTCTTGCAACAACGCCATCAATCAGTGAGAGAGTTCATAGAACCAAGTGACCTCGAACTCGACGAGCTTTGAGCCTCTGCCGCCGAGTCTGTAGAGAGAGACAAAGCAGCAGGCGCTAAATCTCAGCAATTCCGCAGCGTCTGCAGCGTCTGCAGCGTCTGCGTCTAGTTCAATGACAATGTCTGGCTCAGTGCACAGAATTCCGTCAATGTCAAACGATATGTCGGAGCTACAGCCGCTGGTTATTGCTGCTGTTTGCCACGTTGCCGTATATTAATTTCATCGCTGGAGGACTGCAGTTTGTTTTCTGGAAAAGACAGGGAGCAATAAATTTTCATGACGCTTTAGAAGCAATACATTAATGGCAACCACAAGCTTAACTCTTTCGTATCTGACCTACAAACTTAGCCACAGTTCTTACAAAATAAGACAGCTCTAATATAGTTTACTTACAAATGAGGATACCAAAGTGTAGAAATTTCTTTTTGCATGATTTTGAATGACTGCACCCTTTGATAATTATAGTGAATTTCATTGCACCCTGCTAAATGATAAGCCCTAGCGTGTCATACAACATTTTTAAGGTACAAATACACAATTTAACAAAATGAACTAAAATATTTGCTTGCAGACACAACTCCATTATTTCACTGTTTTACAACCTTACCGCCGCTGGTAATATTGAAGTCTAGACCTTTCCTCCTTGTCAATTTAAAGCAGGGGTTCCCAAACTATGTCATGCCATTCCTCACTTTTTCTAAAAAAACACGCAAAATCCCCCCTCCCTACTCGAACAAAATTTTGCTCAATAAGCATGATATTAACCATGCTCTTTATACTATTAGTTATTGTCTACAATTACTGCAATAGTTAGTAATTAATAAATTTCACATATACTAAAATTATATGGATTAAAATTAACACATTATGTTGTATTAAAATACGTAGAGACCCAAAATATTTCAGAAACAAAATAAATTACGACATACTTCATTGGGAATGCAATGACAATGGTTTGTAATCGAGCATGCGTGACTATGGTTTGTAAGCGAGTATGCAGTGATAATGGTTTGCAACTTGCAAGTGAGCATGCAATGACATTGGTTTGTAAGCGAGTATGCAGTGATGATGGACTGCAAGTGAAAATGCAATGATGATGGCTGTAAGTGAGCATGAAGTGATAACAATTTTCAGGTGAGCCTGCAGCGACGATGGTCTGCAATTGATCGTGCAATGATGGTGATCTGTAAGTGAGCATGCAGTGACGATGGTCTGTTAGTGAGCAAGCAGTGATGATGGTCTGTAAGTGAGCATGCAGTGATGATGATCTGAGCGAACATGCAGTGATGATTTTCTGTAAGTGAGCATGCAGTGATGATTTTCTGTAAGTGGGCAAGCTTGACATGGTTTGATAAACTTGACGATTAATAATTTGTCACATAATTTACTTTTTGTAATGTCTCTTTTAATCAAGACATGATCAAGGATTTAATTATTTTAATGAGCTACACTGAGAATAAACGGCTACCAATGCACATTAGAATGAAATTATATCGAGCTATGTATGCCATGTATGCATTTCAAAAACATAGTTCAGAACTGAAGAATTTATTTAGCACTGCAAAAATTCCAGTTGAAATGCTCCAATTTCTCTAATTCTGAATTCATCTGTTTGGGAAGCCTTGTATTAATTTACTACTTGTTACATAGATCATTAATTGAGGATATACTCAGTACGATCAAGGACAGCTATGTTGCATTATATTGTGTATATGAAGTTAGTAGGCTTATGATTCCATATTTTACCAAATCACAAATGCAAAATTACTATTTTTAAATCACCTCACAATTCCATCCCTGGGATGTTAAAATCCCCCATGGGGGAATTCCGAATTCCCCCCGGTTGAGAACTATTGTATTAAGGTGTTATCTTTAAAAGGATGCTCTAGATTGGGCTCATTTTTACCATATTCGGGATTTTATACTTATCAATATGCAAATCAGAGCATGAAACTTTTGCGATCAACCTTCACAACGTGATAGTGTAGTTCGAAAATCTACTAAATATCTTTTACTCTCAATCACCAAGGAAATATACTCCACCTTTCGAATTGAAGCCTAAAGAATACTAAATACAATCCTATTTCTGCAAACGTAACTATTCTACATAAAATATTGACCAAAGATACGGCGAACTCCAGAAGCTCGTACTTTGTGTCGCAAACTGCTTTCGGCTCAATCAACGACAAAATAGCGGTGTACTAAACTGGAAGCATAACTCCGTTGAGGGCTTTATTTTAGGTGCAGGCTAAAACAAAACGTAACAACAATCTGCGCCTAAAAGAGATTTAGATGCTCGGCGCTTGCAACTGACCTAACCAGAACGTGAACGTCACTGAAATCGTGCCACCCAGGAAGTTTTCACACAGCAGCATTTGTTGCTGTGATATCGCCTCGATTTCGCAGAGTGCTTGCAAAAGCTTTAAAAATTATTGCAGCGAAATCGCATCAGCGTTCCGCCGATATATTTTAGTTTGCGTTGCAACATTTTGTTGTGCTTTGGTCTGTATAGTGCATACTCGAGGCAGTGTTATTTAAGTCCTTGTTTATTTTTCAGTTTCAGTTTCTATTCTATTCTGGACTGTGATTTTTCAGTTTCT